>JABFPM010005214.1:0-11556 GCA_022817325.1 Idris sp. 1 HC-2018 | reverse complement strand
AATTAGTTCACATTTTTTGTCAGCGAATTATATATATTTTCCTTGGATTAGGATTATTTCGATACTGAAAATTTCTGCAAAATAGTTACAGTAAATCCTGTTGTAATGTTGTGTTCTTTGGAATTGAAAATTCAACACTTTAAGTTGGAAACGAATAAACGAAATTCAGGCGAGTCCATAAAACAGGCACATAAAAGAGATAAGAGGAGGGTATGTGTGTAAAATAAATATCGCATACATGTGTAGGGGGCAGCACGAAGAGCTCCGCCAAATGGTCCTTGGGGTGACTCTGCCAACAAACCCTAACTAACGTAAATAAGATGTCCTAAGAGAGAGCGTGTATTCCCTCCTCAAGAAGACGACCCTGTAAAGCCGACTCTGATGAACCTCGGGGCCAATTACCATCTCTCGCTTTCTCCATTTTCTCGTTCCATTTCACCGTCTCTTTTCTGATAAAAGTTTATTAAAATTACACAACATCTGATTGATGTCGCAGAAATGGCTCTTCATTTAAAAAAAAAAGAGAGAAAGGAAAGAGGTCTTTTTCTAACGTTCTAAACGACCCCATAAAAAAGATTAATTTTAATTAAAATCTAAAAAATATATTTTAAATTTTTTAAAATTATCCACTTGGCTACAGCGGAGATCTTTCACAGTTTAAGTAGATGCATTTAAAATCAAAAAGTTATTTATTTCGAAGTTTTTTTAAATTATCCACTTGACCAAAAAGCAGTCCATTCACAGTTTAATCGCGCTTATTTTTATCAAATTGTATATACTATTAAAATAAAAAAATATATAAATGTTTCAAATTATCCACTTGGCCAAAGTTAAGTCCGCCGCTTTTAAAATGATCAAATTGTCAATACTTTTAGAGAACATGTGTTTTCATTTTAGTTATTTTTTTTTTGTAAATTTAAAAATAAATGAAAGATTTTATTCTTTTTACTAGAAAATGTGTATTTGTGGTTGGTACACTGCGAGTTAAAATAAAATAGAAGGGGAAATTCGTTTGAGGGTTATGGGCAAGGATGTGGTGTATTGTAATGTCGACAAGTCGCGTCGTTAGGTCGCGGCAAAGCAAAAAAAACGACAACTCTTTGCCTTTTACTTGGATCTCAAAGTCGGCTAAAGATTTATCAAATTACCGTATTTTGAGTGCGAGAGCTTACAGAAGGAAAGATGCGACAAATTAGGACGGTTTCATCTATATTTGGCCTTTTTGCGGCCAACAAAGTGTATACGTAAAGGGAAATAGCGCTGTTCAAAGGGCGTGCATAAGAAATTGACTCGAAAATCGCATCGTCAGAATAGGCATTGCACATTCTTTTGTGTTCTCTAATTTGAAAGCAATTTTTTAACCAAATAGTCAGCAATAAATTGTTATACTTGTTGGCTTTGCCTTGGCAATTCAAACATCAAAACTAATATAAGAAAAAAAATCTTTTTTTTTATCAATAAATTAAACATCTTATTATAGAAAATAAAAAAATAATTATATTGAAAAAGGATACGCTCCTTTTTTTATTATTTCCTTCTTCGTGACATAAAAGTTGCATTTTCACATCACCTAAATAACCATAAAAAGCAGCACAACTTTATGGGCTAATCATTATAATATATTTGCACCATAAAGCCACCATAAAGAAGCATCAAATTTCTTTCAGCCCCTGTTCTTATATACCATAATATAAAATTTCACATAAAAAGTTGTATAAAAATTACTCCCAAAAAAGAATAAGGAAAAGTTTTTGCGGAACAAAACTTTATAGCGAATTAACTTTCCAACAAATTGCCATTAAACATTCTAACTAAACGTCGTCTAATAATTTAGTTACAAAATTGAATTTTATGGAACGCGCGTGGCATTGAATATTTTCATATATATTTTTTTGTTGAGAAGGAACTGCTGTGTGTGTGTATTTTTTTCTCGCACAAATTTGCATAACGTTTATGGCGAAACTTGGAAGATAATAATGATAGTTTCCGAGCAGCGAGAGAGCGTCTTCTTACGTCTTATATCTGTCGTGAAGCAGAAGCTTTTTGAGTGGATTACTTGGTCCCGCGACACGCATATGGATGAGATGACAAGCTTTCGTCCTGGCGTATTTCGAACTGCTTGAACTCGTCGAATTCGTTACAACGTCGAATCGCTGGGATATTTTGGTGAGGCACGTTTTACGCCACGTTGAATTGCAATTTATAATTTCTGACGAATTTTTTTAAACTGATTCATCTGCTGCTGTATATAAATAAATTTGAAAAATAAAAAATATCTTATAACGTCGTAAATATAAAATAATGATAAAAAGTGAAGTAACTTTTTTATAATGAAAACTTTACTGACATGTGATAAATTGCTTTGTAGATTTTTATAAATAAGTCTTGTCAGTGAAGCTAAAATATAAACATAAAATTATTAAATTTTTTATCATTGGTTTTATATTTCTAAAATTATTCACTTGGCCAGTACGGAGTTCACCCACATTTTTAAATAATTTGATTTAAATTAAAAAATACAAATGTCTAAATTTTCAAAAGAATATACTTGACAAAAACGAAGTCTAACCATATATTTAATTATTTAACTTATATCTCAAATATGTATATTTCTAAATTTTTAAAACAATCCACTTGGCCAGAGCGAACCGTGTCCACCCAAACTTTAAAAAAATACTAACTCAACGGGATTTTTATGTAGAACAAAATTTGTGCTTAATAATTCAGCTATTAAATTCTGGTTTGGTGAACGCAGCGAAGTTTACTTGCGATTACAATTGCTGACCACGAAAAGTGCAATATCAGGTCACACACAACACACAGCAGTGAACTCGAGTTGAGTGAACAATTTGGTGCTGCTCGGCGCCAGTTAATTACGGAATTCTGACATTGACGAATTATAAACGGCGAAATGTTGGTTAATTGCATATGTTCATTAATGTTATTCCGTGACCAGGAGCTGTTGTGTGTGTTTGACTCCGCTGCGGCTATCATTGCCACGTGCACGCGTCAATTTCAACCCCGCGTTGTCCGCTGTCTCTCCGGCGTCTGTCAAGTGCAGAAGAGGGTTTGCTCAGCTCACTTGGCATGATGAGACCCAGCCAGTAAAACCCTCGCGCGTTAATTCTCGCATAATTTTACATTCTTTTCATTAAAACAACAAGGAAAATGATATTAATATTTAAAGACAATATAGCACTAGAGTTAGCTTTATATACAAAAAAATACTTTGTGCTTGAAATCTAGTTGAACAGAGATTCTACTTTGTTAAATTATAATGACCTTGTTTTTATTTTGCTTAATTTACTGTTTAATCATCCATAAAATAAAGTTGAAGACATTACAAAAGATAAACTTGTTTCTTAAAATAAACTTTTCTCATTGCATTTATCGTTGTTCTGTGCGTCTTTCAAAAACAAATCCTGGCAAAAATAATCACAAGAGTTGAATATAAGAGTTACATTCAAACTTATTTTATAACTTAACAAGTAAATAACAAATGTGAATTTATAGTGGTGTGTATAAATAAATCAATATATCTCCTTCTCCCTTGACAAACATGAGCTTTCACTTAAGTTTTCGGCAAAAATAATTGGCAGTTTAGGCATCCAGTCGCGCAAATGACTCGAAAATGATCGATTCATGGAATTGCCATCGCAAAAGTAACACGAAATAGTAGGAAATCCTAGATGAATAATGGAGGCCTCACGCCCTCCGAGTTCGATTATCCCTTGGCAATCAAGGGATTTGCCGGCAATAAAAATTCCTTGCAGTACCATCTGCTTCGAAAATTTATCCCGATCGGTTTTTATTAACCTTTCGAAATTTTAATTATAATAATTTTTCCTTTTTATTAAAGAAGGAATCGCAAAAAAACAAGAATCGAGCAATTTAAAAAAAACCGAATCTAAGCAGTTTTCAAAAAGGAACTTAAGCAATTTTTATTCAACAAAGAAGCTGGTGTGACAGTTTGTGTTGGACTTGAAGATGAGCAGGAAAATTTTTTCGTCGATCCAATTCAAAATGTCTAATCAAGCCTGTCGGATTCAGTTGGTTGAGCACTGCATCAATTAGGAAAGTTCCATCTCGAAGACTTCGCAGTTTCTCTTCGCTTTCCGCATCCGTGGTTCACGCATTTAACCGGAAATGACGGCCCTGTGCGAATTTCAGTTCGACCCTCAATCATAAAGCTTGTTGAGGATCAGATTCGAAGGCAGACTCTGCAGGACGGGCCGTGCTCACTGAACAGCGGATACCCGTCTGCACACACAAATTATATTATAGAGAGAGCAGTCGTACCGTGGGGAGAGAAAAGCGCGAGGATATGAATCAATGCTTTGCAATTAAATTTCGATTTTCGTTCGCTCGCGGTTCGATCTTTTAACGTTTTATGCGTCTCGCGATAAGATAATACCGCCGCTTGTTACAAATTGGATTCCACAAATTATCTCGCTGAGAAAAATGAATAAGATTTTGAGTTAAAGAAAATGCAAAAAAGAGAACTTTTTCAAAAGCGAACAATTTATTTTACCAGAACAAATAATTAATACAAACAGAAATTATTTAAAAAGAAAGACAAACAGCTTTTTATTTGAACTTGGAAATTTAGCTATACAAATTAATTTTTCTATCTAAACACAACAATTTGACTCTAAAAAAGTAATTTTTATATTTAAACCTAAAAATTGAGATTTTTATTTGGAAATTAAATTTTTACTTAAAAAAGAAACTTAACATAAATGACAACGTTGAGTTTGAAATTGTCGTAATTTTTGTCAAAGTCAACAAAATTAAACAAAAATACTTATTAGAAGACAAAAAAATTATTTTATTTTATTCATTATTTTTAAAGAAAAATTTTGATTTTTAGTAAAGTTTGAATAAATTTGTATTTGAAAATATACTGCCCATTTGCAAATGAAAACTCAATGCAGCAAAATTATGTTTACGTTTATTTTTATTTTCATCTTCGTGAAAAATATATGAGTTGGCTGGCTCGAAGCATCGAAGCAAATCGATGATCCAAATTCTCGACGTCTTTCTTATCTGAAAGAGTTTAGTCTGAAAAGTGAGTGTCACTTGACTCAACTGCAATCCGTTTCAATGAAATCAAAATCCCCTTAAATCGAGTGGAACTTTTTTTTTTAATTCAACTGACTTCTTGAGGTCTATTCGCATGCAAACGGTAATGGCTCGTTATTTACGGTAATTGAAGACACATAATCAATGCTACAATTGCTTACTATTTAAAATTTGTTTAACATTTACAAATATTTAAATTACATTTTTTTTCGATAAAATGATAGCTTTTTTTAAGTTTAGAAAAAGGGTGATGCAAATTAATTTATGTAAAATGTAAAACCAGCTTTGGCTCGATGCAAATTCAACATTTTCAATCCGAATTGAACAATGATCAATATTGACTCAACAATTTAATTAAGATTCAGTGTGTGTTTCTATTCTATTCTAAGTCATCATTTTTAAGAAAAAAAAACAGAAAAAAAGTTGTATAATTTAATTGAAGAAAAAAAAATTTTCAATAACTTAATTGAAAATTCTACAAACAAATTTCTGAAGGAAAATTGATGAAATGCCAAAAATTATCATTGTATCAAATTAATAATACATTTTTTTATACAAAATGGAATTGTAACAATTCAATAACAGCGTAATGCATGACATTTTTGCTCTTGTTATACAACTTGATTTGTGAGAATTTCTGTAAAGCAACAAGAGAGAAAGAAAGAGAAAAAAAAGTTAAAGTAACTGTGGAATGTGGAAGCTGCATAACAACGCATGTATCTTCATGAAAGCAATATTAATAAACCAGCAAAACATAAACAATATAATTTATGTGTAGCATACAAATTAAATGAAATATAGTTTGTGATAAAATTAACAAAAGTTGCAGTATTGTTATATGTTACGAGGAATGTTCAGTACCAACAATTTAGTCTAAATCAAATTCTATATGTTATATAAATATATATATATATATATATATATATATATATAAAGGAAACTTGCAGCTAAATTGCAGCTTTAAATTTATTACCCAAAAGAATTCAAAACTAAAAAATTAATTCTTCAAAAATATTATTAAATTACTCTGGAAAAACTTGTAAAAAGTTTTTTTTGTAACTTGATTAAAAAAAAGTTGCTACAAAAAACTAAAAGCTTTTCTTTAGTGTAGACACACTACAAGTTTTGCGTCATTTAAAAAAGTGAAATAGATGCGACGGCTAATGAATAGACACTGTGAACTCATACGTCAATGTCGCGGCATTTCCCACGTAAATTTTTGTGAGAGGCTGTGTGTTTACTCCAGGCCGGTGTCAAATGATTCCGCGCTTTCAATTAATTAGCTTAATTCGCACTTCCTTCGTTTTATTGTCAATACTCCCCCGGACACGCGTAACTGTCTGTTGTGCTTTGCGGCGTAGTTTGCGCGAGTGAGTCGCGGTGCATTACCGCGTGCCATGCCCGGCGACGTGTCATTCTGCATCTCAGTTGTTTGCGTTTATCTGCTCAGACAGACGCCTCACTTGCGACTTTGTAAGATTATGCTTTTTAGATTAATTTTTGAGAGAAAAAAGCACTTTAGTTAAAAATTTTTAATTGACGAAATTTCGCTTTCAAAGTTGAGTTTTTTATTTAAACAGAAAATTTTTGCCTTAAAATTTAAATTTCATTCTCAAATTTAAACATTTTGATTTAAGAATTAAGGTTTTTATTTAAACATACCAATCTTGCTTTATAAATTAAATTTATTATTGAAGTGAAAAAATTTTGTTTTTAAAATAAAGCTTTAGACTGGAACTAGAAAATTGTGTTCTAAAATTAATTTTTTTATTTAAAGTTAAAAACCTTGCTTAAATAATTAAATTATTCATGTATACATTAAAGTTGTCTTTTATAAAAAAAACTTTTTACTTAAACAGTTTGCTTTAAAAATTCAAGTTTTACACTTAAAAATAAAAATTTTACTTAAAACATTAATTTTTGTATTTAAATAAATACATTTTTATTTAGAAATTAAGTTTTATACTTAAACATTAAAGTTTTACTTTAAAATCAAAGTTTTGAACTAAATAAAAAAGTTACGCTCAAAATTTTCCCATTAGTAATATTTCAAAATCAAATGAATTGAACAGAAATGTGTTTGTCATCTTTTTTTTATTCTTTCAATACAAATCTATGATCGAATCCCTGGGAAAAAAAAATTGTTGCCTCTAGTATCACACTTGTCGCTTGAAATTCTCATAACTTGCTTGTGAAAGACTTGTCAACGAATCTGCAACATTCTGTCAGCACTTTGTTTCGCTTTATTGTTGTTTGTCTCGAAACAAGCTTTTCGCTGAGAAAATAAGGCGCCCATCAAATTACCAGGCCTGACGAACAAACTTCTCTTTCACAAGTATCGAAATAGTGTCGGATTTGCGTTTTTTCTCCCGTTTCGTCGATTGCCAAGTTTTGCAATTGGCTCACCAGATAAACTTTTCCCGCAAAACTTACTTACAAAAATAAAAAAACAAACAAAGTTCAAATTCAATTTTTCACAAGTACCAGAATTTTACTTCTAAATTTTTGAAACAAAATTGAATTCTAAACGTTAAAAAAGAAAAATTACTTATCAGAAATGTTTTCCTGAAAAAAAAAAAAATCTCAATTTCAGAAATTAAATTTATTCTACTTGAGTTTCAAAAATGTGTGTTCTAAATCAGAACTATTTTCACGAATTCAGTTTGCAAAAAATAACTGTTGATCTTTAGAAATGTAAAAAAAAAATTTGCGTGTAAAAATTGAATGTAAAGGACAGATCAAATAGGTTGTAAAAATAGTCAATTGAAGTAAATGGCACTCGTTAGAAGATAATTACAGGTGCAACTCGTTTTGCGCTCGTTGATGAGGAAAGAAACCGATAAAATGTAATTTATGATTGCAAGCAAGCAAGTCGACAATGGCTATGATTTATCGTGCGCGTATAATTAATTAACGTGTCAACGGGATTCCTAAAGTGTTAAATGCATTAAAATATGTATATGCACGTATGCCGAATCAACCACCTGTTGAACGGTTTATTATGTAACACCGCGTTCGTTATTCACAAGACTGAAGAATGTCCCTATTTTAATATCACCAATCGCGTCGTCTCCTTCTTTCATGTGTACACAATTGCTTTTTGTTTCAACACACATCTTTTATATATATAAACGTGAATTAAAAGTAAAAAACTTCTTGGTTAATAAAAACCTTACAAATGAATGGAACTGGAATATTGTCAATGTTTGAGAAGATAATAAAGTTTGAAAAAGTTTTTCTACAATGAATTTGTTGTTCAATTAATTACTTGAAAAACAAGTTTTAATAATGAAAAAAAGTTTAAATATTTATTGTAATTGATACATGATGAATAAAATAAAACTTTGCAAAATTTTTTAACATTATTAACAAAAATAATTAAACTTGATACTCAAACTTAAAAATTTTGCTTTACAAATTTTTTTACACAAATCAAAACCCGGGATAGCGGGCCAACGAGCCAAGTTTTAAAATATAAATAAATAATTGAATGAAAATAACAGAAAACGTCGGCCGCTAAGCGCGGGACTATTTTCTGGAATTTCAGCTTTGGTATAGTTTCATTTTCGTTCTTTCCTATATTATAACCTATGAAAAACAAAAGCGACACTATATCGACCAAACTTTTTTCTTCTTCTCCATTAATCATGTTCCTACATTTTCTATCTCCTTTTACATATTTCATTTAATATGGAGTGTTTTTGTTGTTGTGTTTTTCTCTTATTTGCCGTATGGTGGCGCGTCGATCAATATTTATTTTGATAAAACTCCGTGACTCTAGACTTTATTAAGTTAAAATTAAAATTGAACATTGTTGATAATAATGTACCTTTATTTATGTAATGTATTTACGAAAGTTATTTTTTGAAATTAATTTTAATAAAAAGGTATAAAATATTGATTGATTTTTGTTCTAATATTTATCTATTTTTGTCATTTTAATCTAAAAATATATAAATAACTTTACTTATATAAGAACGCAATGCCGACATAAATGCATGATTTTTTCATTTTACTTATCAGAGCATAGTGCTGACATAAATGCGTAAGACAAATTCGGATGAAGTCCTCTACTCAGAACTGTTAATTTCTAATAATTTTATTTTAAAAATAAGCTTATCAACAATTATTTATTTCAATTCCTCGAACTTAGAAAATTCTATTATTATTTAAAAACCGTTCCTAGTAAGAATTCAAACATAATTTCCAAACCATAGAATAATGGTTGCATAATAGGCCTTGAAAAAGGACTTGTCGCCAAGGATTATGTCAAATGAATTTAATTAAGAATTTTAGATCTAGATTTTGTTTATGTTTTGTTTTATATTTCATTTTATTTTTTTTTAAGATCAGTATAAAGTTTTGAATTTTATTCATGAAATTTATTTGATATTAAAACTAATAAAGTTTAATTTATTCATGTGTACGATATTTGGCAAGTACAAGTTATAATTGACAAAAATAAATTATTTTATTATAAATTGATCTTGGCTTTTGGTATGATTTTACTTCTTTTCTATACACATATTTTTTTCATAAAATATTTTTTTTTCTTTCTTTAAGGAGGAGAGGTAATTATAAAAATATATTGTATGTTTAGAATATAATTATTATGTGTAAAATTATTTATATTGTAATTATTCTTAAAATTGAAAATCTTGCATTAAAAAAAAGTTTTTTACTC
This sequence comes from Idris sp. 1 HC-2018, assembly GCA_022817325.1. Lineage (NCBI taxonomy): Eukaryota > Metazoa > Arthropoda > Insecta > Hymenoptera > Scelionidae > Idris > Idris sp. 1 HC-2018. The sequence goes on along the minus strand of JABFPM010005214.1, from coordinate 1,790 downwards.
AAGTGACAAAATTTTGCTTTAAAAATTCAAGTTTCGCACTTAATCATAAAAATGTTCTTTTAAAAAATGAATGATTAATTTACACGTAATTTTTCAATATACACCTTTTACATTATACGTATAAACATAAACTATACAAAGTTTTTTATTAATAAAAACCATTTTAGATGAATGGAACAAATTTTCAGTATTTGATGATAATTTATGAAATGATGGTACAATTTTAAAAAGTATGTTTTATTACAATTAATAATTAATTAAATTAGTGTAAAATTTTCAATAATTAACACAATTTCAAATATTTGTTGCAATTGATATCTAATGAATAAAATAAAATTGGAGTGACTTATTAAATTTGAATCGAACATTTTCAATGATTGGCAACTGAAAACCAACAGAACTTTGCCTTTGTACACATACTTTGATTAAAATTTTCAATTTGAATAGCAACTCAATTGCAAAATTCAATACACTCCGTTTGATTAATTAAAATTAATTGCAATCAGTGTTCCATTATGGCTTCAAATTGAAAATAAAAGAGACTCCGCTCTGACTATTAATCATCATGATTATTTATATACATGTATATATATTTAATAATAATTTGTTACAACTTTTTTGTTGCAGCATTTTCCAGTGCAAATAGCATATCGGAACCCTCGTTAAAGATAAATCCAGTGGGCGACACACTAACCAGGTCGATTAGCTCGAAATTCTTTTTGACCTGTTCAGCAGATGGTAGCAATTCACATCTTATTAAGGAACTCACATGGCTTGATCCAAAAAGAAAAGTCATCGAATCGAAGAAGTAAGAAATTTTGTAATGTCTTCATTTTTCTCTGCATTTGATTTGTGGTTTTTTATAATTTTTAGAATTAATTTTGCAACCTAAGCTAGTTCACATTTTCAGGAATCTTTACAATTTTAAATTTAAGGTTTCCTTGAATAAGATTTTAAATTTATCTCAATTTACTATAATACAATTTTGTGTAAATATATAATTTTTTTTGTTTAAATGATTTGTTATGCATTATTATTAATTTTGATTTAAGTTAATGAATTTTAAACACCAAACACCAATCACTAATGAAACAAATTTCCCACTTGTTTTGCACACAGACTCACCGTCTTGTCGATTGAAAGGCGAGTATATTCAACAAACTAACACGCAAGCATAGTCACTCCATACGTGAGGTCAACGTCGAACACATTGTTCTTTATCGTTGCAATATCTTTTTTTTCTTTTTTATTCTTAGTTTTTATCATAGCTGCGTGATTTTACATACGGTAATGCCTTTTGTGTTTCGCTTTTTACGATTATTACACCAAAATAGAATTACGAATTACAACATCCGCAATAATATTGCTTTCAGATTCTTTGAATCATTTGCTTTTTACTTTGATGACAAAAAAAAGTTGAACGAAAAATGATACTGCTAGAGTGAAATTTATTTTTGCATAAAGTATTAATAGAATATAACAATTTTTTAATTTAGTAAAAAATATTCTATTCATTTTTTTTTATATTTTTAGATAGAAACTAATTTCATTAAGAACATTTTAATTCGCACTTTCTTCCAATTAGTTGAAAAGATTATTTTATTTTATTTTATTTTTTGGCAAATTGGCAAACCAATCAACAATGTAATAAATGTTGCATGAACAACTCAAATAAATAAATTAAATACAAATTACAAAATTCTACTCAACTCTTTTTTAAGGTAGAACTTCCACTATACAATTTGTGCCGCATGCACAAACTATAGCCTTTTTCAAACATACAGTTCATG
>JABFPM010005213.1:0-11556 GCA_022817325.1 Idris sp. 1 HC-2018 | reverse complement strand
GATATAATTTTAATTTGTTCACTTTTTAATTAAAACAAAATTTTTCCAAATAATAAAGAAACTAATTTAACATATTTTATAAGTGAAAAATGGAAATTATTAAACACTTTATATGTTTATTTGTATTTTATTTAACATTTAAGTTTTTTAATATATACACAAAAAGTATACACAAAAAGAACAAGCTTTAAGATTACAATTACATGTAAAAACATTTTTTTAATATTAGCTATCATAAAGTACTTAAAGGGTTAAAACAGTTTTTACCTAAAAATAATACACAAATTTATTCTGATTTTACTAACTTTTAGCGTTAAAAATGTGTATAAAGCACACCCTTAATAAAACTAATTCAAAGGTTTTTTGTTTTTATAATAAAATGTGTTGAAATAAATTAAATAGTATCTTCTCTATTTTTGCAGTATGTTGCTGGAATGGGGACTGGAATACAGACAAGCAGTATGAGTTACAGTAGTGTGAGTCAGAGCAGTGACAGCGGCGTATGTACTACAGGTCCTTCGAGCACAGGCATGTGACGTCATGCAGGGTCCCGTACGGGACCAAGGCGTGAAAGAGCAATACGTTTTCGGGAAACATGATCACAATTAAAACTGTGACTAATGAGCAGCAATAATAAATTAATCACACAAATAAATGTATACACAATCAAATTCGTGTCATGGTATCGAACTCTGTTAGGTCCAATCTCTTGATCACGGATTCTCTCAAGCGATAGACATTAAATATACTTTGTCTAACGAACACTCAAACGCAAACGAACTTGTATATATATATATATATATATATATACATATACATACGTATAACATATATATATATATATATAAAAATAGTAACATTTAAGTTGTTTATTCACAAAAGTGAAAGTGTTTGTCACCTGCAACCGTTTGATCTCTGTAATATTTTTATCTTCAAATATATAGCCAAATGGTATAAAATTATCTTGCAATAAATAGTGAACATTTAAATATCATCGTAAAATACGTGTGCATCGTGTAAGAAAAAAACGAAAATAAATCAATAAAAAAGAAAAATCACCCTGAAAAATGTACTCTTCACAATCGAATGTGTGACAGGAGATTTTGTAAATAAGTTCCAGTACAATATAAATGTTTACTACCCTGCAAACAAATTCACCACCTAATAACTTCTAAGTTTGTTGTTCTCTCTACAATAAAACTAACAATAAGATCGTGAGTCTGATAAACATGAAAATTAATAACATAAATGATGTTGATTGAAGAAAAAACTTAGGATGTCAATTTAAAAAATAATACGCTAATGACTACATAGTACAATTGTGTCTTAAGAATCTGCAGTACTATAGATAAAAAAAGAGAAAACAAAGTAACACATACACACACAGACACATTCTAATTACCATTCGAGTTCATGTATTTTATTTGCGTGATAATTTGACTGACAATAATATATAAGAACTTCATCAAAAATATTATTTGATAATTATATATAAATACATATTGTTTAGTGATTCATAATTTTAATATTTATAAATGGAATCTTCAATATATATTTATATTTAAGTTTTAAATATATTACAAATAAAAAGGGATACAACAATTTATAAAATAAAAACTGTTTCATTTAATTATTCTTCTTCAAATTGTATTTTGTGTGTTCACAGAGAATTTCATTAAGATAATATCCTTTTTATTTAACATTTTCCCCGAGAAAATGTGTATTCATGTGAGTTAAATGAATATGAAACATTTTTAATTAAATTAAATAATCTGTGACAATTAATCTGTGTTGAAAAAAAATTGTTTTAGTGTTTATTTAAATAATGAACTTTGCGCATGATAAAATTATCAGCTCATTTGAATATGAAATTTTGTCATATTTGAAAACCATCATATTTAAAATGTGCTTAAACCTACTTTATATTAAATTTGAAAGTATTTAAGAAGAGAATAATAAAACAAAAAAAGTGAGAGCATTGAGATTTAAACCAAGTATATTTTTTATTCTAGTCCAGAATATTTTATTTTATATAAATATATTTATCTTATAAATATTAACAATGAAACATAACTTTTTTCTAATAAAAATAATGTAACTGTTCACCCCGAAAAAAAGCTGTAATGGATAATACATCAATATTGAATTTTAAATTATAAAATTTGTTTAATTTTTTTTCACGTACATTCCTTTTTTGTCATTATTCATCATTGAAATGGAAACTTTTGTCCCGGCATTAGTGTACGATAATCGTTGTCTTCGTAAATCAAATTTTAAAGCCTTTTGTGCTTTTGGATTAGGATTAGATTGAATACCCTTTTCAGCAACAAATTCTGTTGCACTCTGCAGTTTTATGATGAAAAGTAGCAAATTATTACATATTCACAAAGTTTTTATTTAATAAACTTTTATTTAAAACACAAAAATTACATAAATGATAAATTTTTTGAATAAATTGTTATGCTGATATTTGTTAAAAAAGTTAAGAAAGAAGATGAATACAATTCAATTTTTCAAAATTATTCCCATTTTTATTATAATTTTACATGCATAATAAAATCTGCATGTAATCCCTCATTTTTTCAATACATTTTTATGAAACTCGACGTAAATTTGATTAGTTATGCTTCGCTGAAAAAATGTAACATCAATCATTAAGCGTTGTTCACCGTACATTTCATATTGTGAGGAAATTAACTTCATTCATAAATTATTTTCCAATTTACAAATTATTAAATAGAAAAATAAATTGCATCACGTGTAAATATTTTTTTTGTCGTACTTATTATTATTTGCTTAACATTCATTAACTTGTCCAGAAAATTGTAATCCTTGGGTCTGGATGATTTTAGATATTTTATAATAGTACATAATAGCTATTTTAAAGATTTTTTTTGTGATAGTTTCATATTTTTGTGCAATTTCCTTATTTTATAATAAACTGATTAATGCTTTTTATATAAAAAAACGGTTTAAATTTGATTTAAATAACATACAAATTCGCTATTGACATTTCCACTTGAATAATATTATTGTAAATAACTTGATACAATATTTAAAATCTTTTTAATATAAATTCCATTTTTATGTTTATTGTATTTTTGCATAAAGAAATTTCACACAAAAAATGTATACTTGTAAAAGAATTTGTAAATATGATATTGCGATGAAATTTCAGCCACAAACTTTTATTGTCAAATGACTCGTCTAAAACTTAATTTTGTAAATAAATATAATTTTTTTAATAAAAATAAAATTATATTTAAAATAAGAATTATATGAGATTTGATATATTTAATACATCAACAGTATGTGTAATTTCATAAAAGTTATCTTCAACGTCTAATAGTATTGAAGCAAGTTCTGAATTTCAAAAACTTCAAACAAGAAAGTTTTTCGATAATCTCAAAAGAATATTATAAGACAGCTTGAGATTAAATTTATAAAAAAAAAACATTAAAAGTTATAAACATTTGTTGATTTAAGCAATCCGTTTTTACGAACATTTGACTTGTAATAATTTTTTTAAATTATTAACACAATTAATTTATTTTAAGCTGTTTAAATTAGAAATCTCGAAATTTTTAAAGGTAGTTGTTATTTGTTTGTAAAAATTTCTATTTCTATTTACAAACGTCAAATCTTTTTTTATGGTTTAATAATTAAATTTGCAATACAAAGTTGTTTTAATTGATAAAATGATTATGCCTTTAATTTGCACAATAAATCAATTTAATAATCGTTAATTTCAGATTAAATATCATCTTGTTTTATCTCGACTTTCAATTGGCACCTTATGTTACAGTTCTATGATATATTAATTCAGATATTATGATACAGATAATTCGATTCCGGTGTATCGATGACGCATTATTAATCTAACCGTAATTTAATTTTGACGTGTCAATCTAGATATCAATTTTAATACGTTTCACTGTAAAATATGCTCGACGTCGTTATCGATTACGATATACCAATATCATTTTGACTATTAGACTTAAAAAATTCAATTTTTATTGTCAATTTCAATATATTCAATATAAATACAAGCATAACATTTGGTACATCAAATTAAATCAATGTTTGAAAAGCAACATAAATTTTGAAATTCTCATTTTGACATATGTACCGGCTTCAGTTTGTCACAAGACATATATCAGTTTTAAATATTAACCCTTTATCTGTACAAGGTTATCCCTACGTATTTCACACATTTAAACGATAGCCCCGCCCTTCAATGCTATTCAAATGGAAAAACCAACACACTGATAGTGTTCTTAAAAATTTCTCACCTATAAACGATTGGCGACGCTGTACAGTTAAACGGTTAATCAGAATAGATGGACTTTGATAGTTCTCAGGTGCTTCTATTTCAATAGAACATTTATTTCAGTTCACTTATTCTCATATATGCTAATTTTTTTTATATAATATACCTTTTTTCATGCGAATAAAGCATTAACAGTAAAAATTTAATTGATTTTGTTAACTAATAAAAAAAAAACTAATTTTGTTTTTAAATCTTATTTTGACATATCATTTGGAATGTTCCAGTTTGTCTAATATTTGTTGTGGATTATATTACTGTAATGTACACACGACTCAAGTTTATATATTTATTTTACATAATTGGATTATATTATATAACCAACAAAACTAACATCAAAATTGATATCACAATTGCAGCGATATATAACTGTGATTTCATTGTAATGTAACTGCAATTGATTTTGACGCCGCACTGAAATGGCGATCATTGAATATGTATATGACGTTAAGCACACATGTGTATATAGGATCAACGGTATAGATACATACGATATCACTATAATAGAAATCCTAACAAGCTGACTTAGCTCCAAATTCTGATTTCAACTTCAAAATTTGTAAATCAAAATTCACCCTTTTCATAGGGTGTTTACGCTTTAAAAGTTACTTAATTAATTTTCAAAACAAAAATGAAAATAAAATTGTTATGTTAAAAAAAACTTATACAATTAAAAAGAAATAACTGTAAATTTGATAGCACGATATACATTTCACTGTTAACATGAAAAAAATTAATTAATCAAATACGAGCAATTTTTGAAATTACAAAATTTTATTTTGTACATTTGGTCAAAACCATATAGATTCCAAACGTTTTAGAAATGCTTTTTCCACTATTCTACATGGATTCTTACGTACGAGACTTCAATGTTAATCGACTCTTAATCACGAAATCGAATATATATACTTAAGTGAAAATTCTTTTAATCATTTCACAAAAATTTCAATTGTTTTTAATTAATGTTGTAATTCTAGAGTCAGCTTTTGTAATATATATATATATGTTTTGTAAAATGTAATTTCCATTTATTATTTCTCTTCTTTAACAAAATAAAAATTCATATAATTTTATTCAAAGAAAAATTTGTTGGCGTTAAAAAATATCAATTTTGGCACCTCGTGTCACTTATGACAATAGTTACATCTGACAAATGAAGAATATCACAAAAAGTTGAGTTAAAGCAAGAATGTTCGTTGAATTTATAACTGTCGGAATTTCAGCTCAAATAACTGGCACTTTGTCTCATATAAGTGGCCCTACTATATTTTTTTATGTAAATTCTGCATATGAAATGAACTTTTTCTTGTAGCAAGGCTTGTTATGTCAAATAATTTACAACAAAAGTAATATACAAATTTAAAAAAAAAAATTAACTCAAATTTGTTTCCAGTATTTCATAACTTTATAAAAGACTACAACTCAATTTGTAACTCCATAAAATATTAAACATTTTATAACTTTATAAAATACTAAAATATTATAAGGTTGTATTTTATTATTTGAAATAACCCGTAAGTTCTATAAAAATTGTTAATTTATTTTCAGAACCTCTTAGTACAACATTTCATCTTGATCGATATTTTTTAACTCATTCCAGCTAGACAGAATTTCTTTCTACTTAGTTGCCTATTGGTTTGTTTTTGTATGTAAAAGTTGAAGGATAATATAGGTCAATAAACATTTGGGTCCAAAAAGAATATGAAACTAACCAAATAATATCGCAACTATTATTTCATATGTATACAAAAAATTTATTCCAATAAAACCAAAAAAAAACATACCGTGTAAAAACAAAATTGCTTTACAAGTGAAACTTTCTTTTTGTTTTGTTCTCGTTGTTTTTTATATCATTTAAGTGATTTTAAACCACTAATTTTATTTCTATTTAAAATGTTATTTCTATTTTTTTAATTTTATTTCCAATTTTTTGAAAGCTTCTGAGTAAATTTTGTGTATTCACATTGGTTACTTTGTAATCGTCTGTAACTTTCAGTTTATTCCCTGTGGGTATTCAAATCTCTACATGCCACTTCACCCGATGCAATTCCGCACGAAAAAGTGTTTCAAATTCTGCACTGATTTGAAAATTAACTGTAGAAATTCGATTCAACAATTAATTAAAAAAAACTTTTCAATTACTTTACAAAACGCTTGAAAAAATCATCAACTTGACCACTTAAATTAAAATGTTTAGCATTTCCTAATTCAAAATTAACAAAAAAAGTTTAACACAATTAACTGAAACACAAGTTCAAACCCTGATGACGCCAAAAGCTCTCAAATTTCTAACTGATGACGTTGGTCACTGCAATCTAACTTGAGTGCTTTGCAAAATTGGTACCAAGCCAACGGCAATATATTTTGAGCTTTGCGAAAAAAATTGCTTTAACCACATCTTAAACAATAACATTTGTGAAGTCGACAAAAAATGGCGAATAATTTATTCAAATAATAATCTCTTTGATTAATGCAACCTAATGCAGCGATGACTTTACATAATTGCATGTAAATCCTTATAATTATATTCCAGTTATTAGAATTAGTATCGATTGAAAAGAGGCTCAACCCATAATCACCTTGTGGTATACGTAAAATAAAATTAAAACTAAGAGTCAAAGTTATCGCTGGAACAGATCAAGACGTTCTGCGAGAAATAATCATGAAAATGCAAATCACAAGTGACGACGGGAATGAAAGAAAAAAAGGAAAGAAAGTAAATGACTTGCGACAACAATTTAAATAGCCAACGGGTGTTTTATATTCAACCTACTATGAATTTCGTATATCTGAAAATCTCCGACAAATCTTACAACAACGAGTTTTAACTCTAGTGCAATTTATTATATAGTCACAACTTTGCCGTTGTTATAATAATCGCATTTGCTTTTTGCATGAAATGTCATTAGTGCAACTTCTTTGTGTATTGATTGTAATTACATGATTTGAATATTCTCAACGCCTGAAATGAACGCAAAAAGAGTTTTGTCAACTATAAATAGTTAACTTGACAAGTTACAAAAAAATAACAAAAAATAAAACTGAATTAATTAAAAAAAAATTTTCATTTAAGTTTGAATAATGTATATGCAAATATAAACCTCTTTCTGGGACAATTATTTATAGCTGAAATTGAAATTTATTTAATTATGTTTTAAAAATAAAAAGAAACGGATCTATAACGGAATGGGCGCTGCCCAGCGAGCAAAATATCCGGGTGTAACCAGGCACCCTATTTTCATCTGTTTTTGTGCTACCGAATATGTGTTATACAACCGATTTTAAAAAATGTCATAAGTTTTTGTACCATTAATTAAAATGGTGGTATAGTTTTATACAAGAAAATATGGTTGATAACATTTTTCTCATTGATTTCAAACTGAAAACTAATTTCAAAAAACAACTTTATTTCTTACCACTATAAATCTCGTTAAAGAAATAATAACAAAAAATAACATAGACAAATAAAATAAAATAAAGTATTAAATAAAATAGTAGGTATAGTTAAATAAATCTTATTTCAAATGTCTTTTATAAACTTAAGCAAATTACACTAATTTATTCTGGGATTTGAAATTAAACCAGGATTTCGTGCCAAATAATATTTCATAGAAAAATTTTGTTAATTAAAATGTTAAGTCAAACAATTATGTTACCAAAAACTAATAATTTAATTTATTTTTCTTATTAAATTGCAATATAAAAAATTTAATCCTTTTCTCTACAGTTTTGTAATAAATAAAAAAGCAGTATTAGTTTTTACATGTTTACATTTTTATTACAAGTTGAAAATACAACAATTCTCTTAATTTATTTTGAATAAAAAACATGAATAATTAAAATTTATGAAAGGAGAAAATACACTAAATATCGTACCTTCAAAATATTTAGTACAATCAAAATTCGTAAATCAAAGCATGAGTATTTCCATTTGAACAAGCTTGCTGTTAGTTTCATTTGGCATACGGTAAGGTAGTGTTCCTGCAAAACTTGTTAATGCACGAGCTTGTTTACGTAAATCCTTTAGCTGTTCTTCCTTGGCAACTTCGTCACTGGATTCCGTCAATCGTAACTTTTGATACTGGTGATGCAAGATTGTCATTGTTGCTAATAACACATCTGCTAATGTTGCAGCAACTTCCGGGGAAAGACGACGTAATGCCGTTACACGTTCTTCAACTTCTTTTGTATCTAATGGCAAAAGTTTTGATTCCGATATTGTCTGAAATTCAAACACATTTGTCATTGTCATTCAATACCTTCGTGTGTTATGCATTTTTTTTTATTTCTATTAAAAGAACATATATAAAAAAAGAATTTTTTTACCCTTAAAGCACTGAGGTACTGGTCATTATGATACTGATCAAAGAAGGCCATCAAGTCTCTCAAAGTATAAAAAGCAGAAACATATTCTGACGGTGCTCTGATGTTGATTCCCTGATATCTGTCAGAAAAATTTTGAATTAATATAAATATCCAAAAATGTAAATTTATTTTAATTATTTTATAAACTACCTATGACTAATGTCTATAGCAGCTGCCTGGAGTCGCGACCTGAGTGAGCCCGGAACACTTTTTTGACTGACAACTTGTGACAACAACATCGACATTATGGTGAGCACTTTTTCATGATTGCCAGCGAGATCGTACATTGTTACCGCGTCTTCGAGTATGCCCTTACGGTACAGTGCTTCAGCGCTGATATTTATGACGTCATCCGTGTTAATTTGGAACTTATCCAAAATTCCGGGTGTTCTGCATTCTTTATCGATTTTTCCAACCAGTATGGCACGATTAGCAGGCGTAGCTTCAACCACCATTTCTGCAGCAGATACGGCGAACATGTTTCTGTTGTTTGGGTCTTTAATACATCTGAAATTTAAAATTAATTAGATCAACAATTTACTTTTTTTTACATTTACTTTATAAATTGCTACTATTACCTTAATAAAAATAGATAGTGCAAACTTTCTTTCGGGTCAGATGATTCAAAACGTTTGACATAAAGCAGAATCAGTCTAGCAAAATTGAGCCTTTTTGCTGGCGATTTGTCCGCTGGGTCTATACTAATCAGCGGTGCTAATACACTTTGGCTGACAGCTAGTAAATTGTGTTCGTGTAAAGCCGCTGCAAGATGTACGGCGTGGGATAAGTATTTTGCACCAGCTCCTCGTGCCAAAAATTCAATAGCCGATTCAAATTGCCCGGTCAGGAATAACATTGAAAAATAAAGTAGGGGCTGATCGTGTGCTCGGTAATATGATTCACCTGTAAACAATTAAAAAATCATTTTACTTTTTGATATAATTTAACTGACTTAAATATATTTTGAATATACATTATTTATATCACATTCTAATTATGAAGTGAAATAGAAAATCTAACCATAAACTTCAATAATTGTAGTTTGCAAGTGAGCCAATGTAAGTTTGTTTTCAGCGTCAGGATTGTCTCGAACTTGGCAAAGTTTTAACCAAAGGTAATCATCAGCGGTGGACATCACTTCTGAATGTAAATCATCCGGTTCACAAGGAACCAACGCACAATATGCGGCCTTTTTAAAGGGATCCGTCGCCGACCTGACTTGCTTTCTGTAATGAAGTTTCAGCACAGACTCAGAGCGACTTCCAGGTTTGCGTTGTGGGTCGGCAGCTGCCTCTTGTAAAGCAGTTCGAAACTCTTCTGTTCGCAAGTTTTCTCTACACAAATTGAAGCACTGCAAAGCCGCATTGAAGTCGCCTGAACGCATGCAATAATAGACCAGTGGCCAGAGAGGTTTGTCGTCAATAATGTCCTCAAGGTCACGTAAATTTTGTACCTTGATACCGACAAAACTTTTGACCAAAGGCAGTGTACCGGGTACACCACCTCGTTTAGCTTGAGCCAAATTTTCATTGACCACTGAATTCATAAAATCTCGGTATCTGTCTTCAAGGTACTTTCGGGCTTGGCAGATTATCTGCTGTTCAATTGCAGGACTACTTCTGTTGTGAGTTTGTTCGTCTCTTAGAGCAGTTGGAAGATCCACCATATATTTGACCTGTAAGAAAAACAAATAAATATAAAATTATTTTTTTTGTACAACTTATTTAAAATAACAGACCATTTGCCACATGTCAACGATTTTCTTGTCATTCAGAGACTCTGCTGCTTTGAAGAATAAAGTAAACAAATTTGGTCTGTTGGTGCTCCAGAGAATGTGTTTGTTATATTCTTGAAGCTTTTTGACATAAGCAACTTCTGTGTTTGATAATCCTGAAATCATCGAACCAGTCAGTTTTGTGCGTTGAGGAGTTCCTCGTAAATCAACTAGCTCGCCAGATGGCGCAGTCATCGCATTCATTATTTCGAATCGCATTTGTTTCCATTCTCCGAGCATGTGCTCTAACTGTTGCACCCGATTTAATTGAAAAGTCTGAAAAAATGAAATATATTGAGTTAATAAAGAGAGTTCAACGTAATAAAGTTTCATTTTTGTTATCCAAGGAAATAGTTTGACAAATGTTCGTTTTTCATAAAAATAATTGGTTATCTATTGTTATCGATTTGGAAAACTAAACCACTGTATGATCATTAATTTTTATTATATCATTATTTGATTCATTTAATTTCGTTATTATAATATTCATTATTTTCGTTTATTACTTATTAAAGTAGTTAATTATAAATTTTAAACTGCAATTCATCTTATTTTAAAATTGAGATAGAATAGATTAAGGTAAAAGAAAAATAAATTACAATTTTGTTTTAGAATTCTGAATTAATTACAATTCAATAAACCATTCTTTTGGATAGACAAACTTATTATATTCAACTTTTAATGATACAAAAGAACAAAAATTAAACTTCATAAATAGAGAATTTGAAATATGACGCGAAATTATCAAGATAACATTTTTATTATAATTAAAAGTTTCTTCAAAATAATTGTAAATTATTATCATTTTGATTGATCGAAAATTATAATTATTTGTTCGTTGTTTTATTAGAATTTTGTCCCCGATTATCGTTATCCTTTTTAGTGTACAAGCATAAATAAATCTTTCCGACGTTGGTTTTTATTTATATACTTACATATATGATATAAACCTAGCTAAATTGTTTCAGTAAAATTGTTCATGTGATAAAGCCATTATTTAGCACATGAATGATTTTATCAAAACAATTTAAACTTACCCAGATAAACAATTATAAATAAATCAATATCCGGAGAAATGCATCGAAACTTA
>JABFPM010005212.1:0-11557 GCA_022817325.1 Idris sp. 1 HC-2018 | reverse complement strand
AATTAACTTAATTGGAATTATAATGTGATCTCAAGGTTTTGTGTTAAAAAAAAAAAAAAAAAATTTAGGGGCACGCTATTTTTGGGGCAAAAAATTTTTTTTTTGATTTTCTCGTAGTTTTTCGTCATTTTCTTCGAAATGAACTCGGTTCGCAGAAAATTTATTTTTTAACGGACACCCTGCTGTATACTAATACAAGAATTCCTGATTGCATACATTTCAATATTCAAAATAAAAGCTATTACAATACCAACAAGGACGAAGTAAAAAAAATAGTATGGGTAGAAAAAAAATTTAAAATCTTGAAAAAATACGAAAATAATCTAAATATGCCAAAAGTGTACAAATATGCCAAAGATATGATATACAGTCTACGCTCGGAAGAGTATAATAGTCGGGACCGAAAAAGTTATATTCGTTACAGCGATTACACACTATCGAATGTCCCTTTCACTTGAGCATCTAGAATTAAGTGGGGATAACCAGCCAATCAAAATTGCCTCAAAAGAAAGGAAGGAGTATCATTTTTTCTCATTGTCTGCAACTTCTGAACGAAGCTTGAAGGACGAGCAGCTTTGCCTTGAATTCCAAAGGTGATGAAGATTGCGTTTTTTTTGCAAAGGATGGGTTTTCAGATTCCATATTTTCATTTTTCTGCCCTTTACTTCGAACCATGTCTATTATATCCTGATTTGTTAATGCATCCCAACTTGAACTGTCTTCACTCTTAATCCATTTTTGAAAATCATCTCCATCGACTCTTTCGCTTTGAACCTTATTCAGTAGATCGAGGAATACTTCATTTGATGGTGGATCAGTAGTTTCGAGAGGTTCAGTTCGAAATTTAGACTCGTCCAGGTTCGGCACAACTTTTTTCCAGCAGTTTCTTATAGTTTTTTGAGAAACATCGTTCCAGGTAGCTGGCATCCAAAAAATAACGTTTTTTAAATTAATCGACTTTATTGAACTGGGGATGTCTACATCCTTATCCACTTTCGAAACATCTTTTTGTAATAATTACGAGCGAAAACGTAGTTTAAAGCACTCGATTATACCCTGATCAAGGGGCTGAATGAAGGAAGTTACGTTCGGAGGCATAAAATCAACTTTAATATTTTAGAAATCAGCGGTTCTGATCTGGGGTTTGTAGGAGTACATTGTCAACAATTAAAATAGTTTAGTCTGACAATCCCTTGTTTTTCAAAAATTCCTTAACTGGTGGCACAAACTCATTAATAAACCATTCTTCAAATATTTTTGCATTTATCCATGCATTTGCCTGAGCTTTATAATAAACTGGTCTTTTGTTTGCTGGCAAATTTTTAAAGGCTCGTGATTAACAGACTTGCCTATAATCATTAAAGGAAGCTTACAAGTTCCTGAAACATTTGTGCACGGCATAACAGTTAAACGTTCTTTCAATTGTTTAAAACCAGAAACGGATCATTCTGATAAATTGGCAAATGTTCTTGTTGGCAATGAACGCCAATTTACTCCAGTTTCGTCGCAATTAAATATTTGCTCCACACTAAGATTCATTTCCGAAATTGTTTTCTCCAAATCTTTTACGAATTTTTCTGCTGCAGCATTATCAACTGACTTCTTTTCTCCACAAACAGTTTTATACTTTATGCCGTAATTTTCTTTCCAATTTGCAAGCCACCCGACAGACGCAGTAAATGTAGAAGGATCTAAAAATATTCATTTAATTATTAAATAAATAAATAAATAATAATAAACTAAAAATTTATTCTAAAAACTTTATAACCATTAAAAAAGAGAGAGAAAAAAAGCTGCTAGAATATTTGTTTACTGTCACATAATTTTAACATTACGAATTCAAATACTTGTACAACAAAAGTGATAAACATGATGAAACTTTAATGATGATTTTTTATTAATATTATTATTATTATTATTTTTTTTTTTGAAAAAAAGTTTGAAATGTACACAACAGAATAAAAACTGTTATTGTTTTCAGAAAACAAACGAGTTATGTATATGTTTTGATTTTTTTTTCTTTTGTAAAACATTTTTACCTTCATTTGGATAAGTGTCAGCAAGTACTTCCAAAGCTTGTGCTTTTATAATTGGTCCAGTCAATGGATTTCCAGATTTTCTTTGTTTTTGAAACCATATAAATAATGATTCGTTTACTTTGTCGAAAGTGGCTTTTCTCAGTGTTTTGCGTTTATTGTACTGCATGCTATCGCTATCAATGTAATTTTTCAATTCTCGCTTTTGTGAATTCCACTTATAAATTGTGCTGGCTGCTACGTTTAATTCTTTGGCAATGTCTTCTACCTTTCTTCCACTTTCCATTTGACGAACTACATTCAATTTGTCACTCACTTTTATAAACACTTCTTTTTTTTTGTCATTAACCTCCATTTTTGTGCGAATTCATACACACGACGACTCGACTCACTAGACGGCTGAACTTGATCTGACGCATATCGCTCCCCCACTTCGCTCGGTTATGGGTGGAACAGCGCGCAATTACCCCACCATCAGCATAGCACTTAACTCCTACTTACTTTACTCACGTTACAGCGGAATTATACTCTTTACAGCCTGACTTTTTCGAGCGTGGATTGTATTGAGTAAAGTAGAAGTGTTCGCTTGATAAATTTGTGTTGCCGAAGATAATTAAGAAAAAAAGTAAAAAAGTAAAATAAAAAAGTGGCTTACACATTTTGACTCAAAATCTTGTGTTCTTCAAGATGACTTTGTTGTTTGAGATTTTTCGATAAAAACGTATTTCGTTGACAATAATAATCATAACTTGAATAGTTACTTGCAACTTTACATTTGAGTTAGTGTTACTAACACTTATACATCTGAGTGACGAGTAAATAGAAAAAAAAGAATACATCGAAATATCTTGAATTAAAAAAGAACTTATTATTTTTAATTAAACGAAATTGTATGAATTTCATTCGCACTGGTACAAACCAAAAAGTGAAAGGTTTTGATAAAAAAATGTTATGTCAACGATCACAATCTAAACTTAAATTAAGTAAATTGAAGTGTTTTACATAAGCTTGTGTGGGTACTTACACGTACATGTATGAGTGACAAGCGAAGAGAAAAAAACAGAAGATCAAAATAAAAAATACAACATTTTAAATTAAATATTTAAATCAACTTGTCTGATCGAAAAACGTTTAGGCCAATAAGATTACTCCGAATTGTCATCGTTCTCACTTTGAGGAAGCTCGTTCTCTTTTGTTTTCTGAACCAAAAAAATGTATCTATTACATATATGAAAAAAATGACAGATATTGAAATAAAAATGATGAAGGTTTTTCTAAATTTACCATATTAGACCCTTTTAATTCTCGACGAAGTTTACTCAGCATATTGTTAATGGCATGGCCTATTTGACTTTGATTGAAGCTTTCAGGAAACTTTATTTTAATGTGATCTGAAAAAAGTAATAATTTTTTAATTATTCTAAAAGTAGGAATTACGTTACCAGATTTAAATAAATTATGATCTTATATTATATAATTATGATCTTACTATATATCACTGAAAGAATTTGTGGATCGAGTGCATCTCGTTTAGAAGCATCTTCTTTCTGTTCTGCTTTGGCAACCTTACTAGCCCCCCCTTTCAAATCATTGCGTAGCAAAACCTCGGTAGGGAATACAGCTTTGACTAAAGCTATCGCCATAGAAGAAGCTGTATTTCTAGAAGAGATCGCTGACCATTGATACGCGTTAACAAATACTCCACTTCCTTTGTTTCCGATTTCGTACTGTAAAAACGAAAAAATTATTTATTTTTTTAAATAAGTTTTAAATTTTGTTTTACACCTTTTTTTAATGATTTGAAAGTTAATGCTAATATTATATGTGAAAGGAAACTAATATAAAAAAATTATAGAATTCGCCCATTAGAATTACCTTCGATCCAACCTTGTCATCTCGAACTTTATGAGCAACATCTTTTTCTCCATTTAAAAGACCGGCGATTGTCTCTACAGTTTTGATCAAATTGTTGATATTTTGAGCCGTAGCTTGGTTGTCTTTACGATCCTTGTCTTGATTTTCTTTGATGACTGAAAAATTCAATTTTTCTAAATAAAATGACTATTTTGTTCTATTGACTTTATTAGTGTTTGATTGCTTTTTATTGTTTTTATATCTTAAATCCAAATTACTAACTTTTAACGTCAAGAATCACATCTTCCAATTTTTTGAAGAGTTTAAGATGTAACTTGTTTGAATTTAATTCATTTTTCTCCTCAGAGAGACTGGAATCTTCATCAGAGTATTCGCTATCTTCAGGAACATTTGGTTTTGTAGCGACTTTTTTTGGAAGTTTTGATAAATCTTTCTACTCAACTATCTTTTTTTTACTTTTTAATCCTCCGATCGTGTTGAGGGTTCTTTCTAGTTCTTTTTTGTTGTCTGAAAAAAAAAAAAAAATAAATGAATGAACTATTAACAGTAATTGGATTAACCACTTCAATCACATTTTTTTTGCTCGACTTGAGAAACGATTTTTTTACGAATAATTAAATTTTATAAAAAATATAGTCCTTTTTTTCATTTTATACATTAATATATTAAATTTTGTTGTGCACATTTCTTTAATTGGCATGTGTATTTTTAACATTTTATTAGGACCAAAACATCCAAAACACGAAAAATTTCAATAATTAGAAAAAAAAATGATAAAAGGCAGCAAACTTTTGTTTGAAAAATGAAAAATTTGTTTTTCGGTGATAATAGTGATGAAGAAACGTATATATTCGTTAATTAAATAATTCCCTACATGACACTTGAACCACAAGAGCATCGTAGCATTTCCATCCAAGCTTTGGTTTCTTCTTAGAATCTTTCCATTCTACAATATAGGTCTCTGCATCATCTTCACAGCCACCACAGTCTTTCGTAAATTCTTCGTGTGAAAAATTCTTGATCCACGACGTTCTAACTATAGAATATTTTCCATCGTCTTCGTGATCTTTACTTAACACCCATTTCACTAATGCCAGAAGTTCTTTGTTTCCTGGATTGGCACCAAATTTTGGCTTTCCCATGATTTCTAGAGGAAAAAATCAAATAAAATATAATATTGACCGTTAATATTATTGATGCCAGATATTCTTAAAACTTGAATTACAACATAAAATTATTGTGTAAGTTTGAAATATAAATTGTGAAACTTAATTTTAAAAGTGAGGTTATGAAATAAAATGAAAATTATGAAAATAAATCGTTCGAAAATTATTTACAACAAATTAAATGTTTTTAAATAATCCTAATAATTACGAAAACGATTATAACAGAAAGTGAGGTTATACTGACATTTTTTAAATAAAATCTTGAATTTATTTATAGTAAAAATTAATTACAAAACTTACCAAATTTCAATTCGGATTGTCGGAATCACGTTTTATGAAACAATTGTTGTTGTCACTGAAACTGGTTTACAAAATGCCAACAATTTATAATAACAAAAAGATGGACTACAACAATGACGCCGAGTGACGCCAATCGAAGCCTGTACAAACACGTTTATTCGTCCTGCAGCCTAAAAACCGCACGAAGTAGTTTAAACAACAACAAAATATTGTTTACTATCATCTTTTTTCTTCACAAACACACAATAAATAATAAATACGAAGTTGAACCAAAAAACGGCGCGAAAGTATTCCAATTTGAATGTGGGGTATGGGTGCAAATACACTCAAACTATGTATGTTTATGTTTTTCATCATCTTCTAAGTCAGCAAAAGTACGGTTTATGAAAAATAATTTTATTTGCAATTTTATTTTAATTTGTTTTCGCAAAAATTGTATCAAGTTTACATGTGTAAACATTTAATTTAAATTTATAGAGCTCAAAAGAATTGCTTGGAACCACTTCATCTGTTCCCGAAATTTCCAACGACAACTCTGAGAAAACGAACTACGACGAAACAACCTTATGTCAAAACCGTATAGATGAAACTACTCTACAATCTACTCAGGCAGGTAGTTGCAACGAAATCGTAAATGAAGAAAGTGATGGTTCTAGCAGCGACGAAGAAGAAGCCTCGGATCTTCAGGATCGTCCGAACTCAGACAACGAAAACTCTAGTGCGTCTAAATCACCATATCAGGGATTTTCAATTTCCATACTTAAAAAATTTGTCTTGAACAATGTCGTCAAGATAAGACATAGTCTGACAGGCGTCGCAAACGACGATATCTTAGCATTGGTCGATTTAATAGCACCTACAAAAAACTTTTCATTGAGTCGTTATATGAGAAACAAAATTAGAGACACTTTCGCGTCATATGCTTCTATTCACCATACTTGTCCAGTTTGTCGTAAATATATCGGTGTAGTTGATTTGACAAATTCTCATACGAAATTTCATTGCAATCAATGCGGTTCTGATGTTTCAGTCAAAGACAATCTAAAATCTGGAAATTTTTTTTTGTACCTGTCTGTTATTGCTCAACTGAAATTGCTACTTTCTATTCATGGAGACAAACTTTTATATTTCAAAACTCGCAAGAAGTCTTCCAAGTATGCCATCGAAGACTTACCCGACGGTCAGCTGTATGGAAAAAAACTATTGGACAATATGATCAGCATAAATTTCAATTATGATGGTGTACCTATTTTCAAAAGCTCAGATATCTCACTTCACCCGATATGGTGCTCTCTTAATGACATCCATCCTAAATTTCGAAAAGACCATATAATACTTGCCAGCGTTTCGTTTAGTCAACTCAAACCCGACGTGAATGTATATTTTACACCGTTTGTTGAAGAAAGCAAAATTTTTTATAATGAAGGATTCACTTATATTTCTGACGGCCTTGAACGAAACCTGAAATGTAGAGTTTTGCTTGGAATTTGCGACAGTGTAGCTCGATGCGATGTAAGATGCATTAAGCAATATAATGGAGAATACGGGTGCGGTTTGTGTAAAAATCCCGGAAAACGAATAGAAAAAGGGAAGAGATTCGCGCGAGTTTATCTTGTAGACAAAAATGGTAATCCTTATGGTTCTGGACTGAGAATCAAAGAAGAAGTTCTTGCAAATGTCTTAACTGGAGAGAACGGAGTAAAAAGGCGTTCAATTTTGAATGACATTCCTGATTTTGATATAGTCAACAATTTACCACCGGATTGGATGCATGGTGTCGGTTTAGGCGTGTGTCGTCAATTTGCAAATATGTGGTTTGAACCTTCGGAATCTAAAAGAGGAATGAGTTGGTATATAAGTTCAAAAATTGATATTATCGATTCAATTCTGATTGCATACAAGCCTCCTTTAGAAGTAACGCACACCGAAATGATAATGAAAGAGCGGTCGAATTGGAAAGCTCATGACTGGGTTACTTGGCTATTGTTTTCTAGTCTATACACATTAAAACAAGTACTGGGACAAAAATTCGTGTTACATTGGGCCCTTCTTGTTGAAGGGGTGTCAATACTTCTGAAAGAGTCAGTTATGAAATCAGAAATCATGTATGCTGAGTCGTGTCTGATAAGATTTGTTCAAGAAATTTCCGAATTATATGAGAGCGAATGTTATAATACGTTCAATGTTCATTTATTAACTCATCTTGCTCTCAGCGTTCTTCAGTGGGGTCCTCTCTGGACGCACAGTGCTTTCATGTACGAAGATTATAATCAGAACATTATCACCTTTGTCAAAAGTTCTCAGGTATTGCAAATTTGTAACAATTTTCGCCTAGTAAAAGCTGTTTATCATGTGTACAATTTGTGTGAGAATGAATTTTCACAAAAACAGCAGGTATTTATAAAAAAATTGTTACACAAGAACTACTCAGATTCTAAACAAACTATTGGTAAAATAGATTTGCTTGGTTCTACAATGAAAAAACAATTATCTAAAGAACACGACATAGCGTTTCAACGCATTGACGTGGATTTAAATCAACATTCTGTTTTCGAATACTTTTATCGAATCAAAACCAAGAGGGAAATTGTATATTCGAAAAGTTACAGAAGAGTTAAAAAAAGAAACAGTTATACTGTCTTATTAGATTCTGGGGATGTTTTTGAAATCGAAATTTTTATTTTAATAAAAAAAAATGAATCGGAACAGTTGTTCGCATTAGGTTATCAGTTTCTCAAATCAAACACGAAATTGGTTCCTCATTTAAAATTGGATCATATGATTACTTTAAATGGAAGAGATTCCCAATTAGCAGCCACTCCTTGTTCATCAATATTGGAAAAAGTTTTTATATTAAAGATGAACCAGTGTGAATTTTACGTTGCTTGTAGACATCCGACTCGTTATGAGCGTCTAGTGTAAATAATAAGACGTATTTAAGAAAGCACTTTGATGTAAAAATTTCATTGTATATTTTATTTCTAAGTAAATTTTATTCGATCTTCATTTGTCTATGATACGAAATATGTTAACGTAAAATATAATGTGTTGAAAATTTGTTAAATAAAATTACGATTTATTGAACATTTTAATTCTTATTTTATTGTAGCCCAAAAATGTCAGTATATATTCACTAGTTCTACTAAAAAAGTCAACATTTCTCTAAATAATAAAATATAAAGTGCTGCATTTTTTATTTAGGAAAGTATACGTTAAATTATCAGAAATATATTTTTAACAACAGAAATTTTATATTTGAAGAATATATTTTTCACTATATATATTGAATATATAAAAAAATATACTTTAAAGAAATATATTTTCGTTATATATTAATAATATATCAAAATATATAAACTTTTTATATCTATATAATATATAATTTTAGAATATATTATATAATATATTTTTTAATATATGTGTTATATACCCTTTGAAAACATATTTTAAAGGATATATTTAAAAATATATAAAAAATATAGGAGATATATTTTGACTATATTTTAGTTTATATTTTCATCCGTGAGGGGTTTAAGTAAAACCCCATACAAAAATAATCACAAGCGTAATCTGAAATGTTTGGAATGTATGCAAACTCCTCCATATATTATAAAAGAAAAAAAATATTTCATTGATTGTAACCACTGCAATCGTCAATTTATTAACAAACAATGCTACGAAAATCATAGTAATAACAAGTATGTTCATAGATAGAGTAAAAAAAATAGTATTAAAAAAATGAAGAATAATTCTGTTTGTGATGTTTTAAAATTATGTAATGTTTGCTATAAGCGCCAAGAAGAAAATCATGAATGTGAGGTAATTTTTTGTAATGTTTGTAAAAAAAAAAGAAAACTAACCATCAATGTTATATACAGCCAATATAAGCAAATGAAAAATTAAACAAAAAGATTCTTTACATTTTTTATGATTTTGAATCTCGACAGGAGGATGTTTTGAATGAAAAATATCAATCTCTCATTCATGTTCCGAATTTATGTGTTTTACAGCAAGTTTGTTATAACTGTATTAATGATGAAAATATCGCAAATGTATGTATTCAATGTGGAAAACGCGAGCATATATGTATAATCGACCCTGTTAAACAGTTAATTGAATATGTTTTTTGAGTTAACACTCAATTTTCTAAAATTATTTGTATTGCACATAACTCGAAAGGTTATGATGCACAATTCATTTTGAAATATTTAACCGAAGAAAAAAATTACACCCTCAGATAATAATGAACGGGAGAAACATAATTCAAATGCAACAAAATAAAACGTTTTTTATAGATTCTTTAAATTATTTTTAAATGCCTTTGAGTATATTGCCGAAAGCTTTCGGGTTACCATCAGTGAAAGGATACTTTCCGCATATATTAAAAAATAGAAAATGAAAATTACAATAGCGACTTACCAGAAACTAAATTTTATTCAATAGATACAATGTCTGTAGAAGAAAGAAACATTTTTTTGATATGGTATATTGATTTAAAAGGTAAAAAATATAAATTTAACTTTCAAGAAGAGATAGAGAAATATTGTAAATTAGATGTAGAAATTTTGAGACTTGCCTGTCTTGAGTTTCGTAAAATTTGTTTAGAATGTGGAAATGTTTGTCCCTTCAGCGAAGCGTGTACTGTGGCTTCAGCCTGCAATCGCGTTTTTCGAAAAAATTATCTGAAACCTAATACAATTGGAGTTATACCTCGAGGTGGCTATCGACTAGCTGATAAACAATCCAAGAAAGCTCTTCAATAGTTAAGTCTCTGTGAGAGAGACGAAGGTATAAAAGTTATACATGCCGTTAGATCTAGGAAAATTAAACTCCCTTCAAGAATTCCTGTCGATGGTTATTATGAAAATGTTGATACAAATGTAAAAGTTGTGTATCAATTCCATGGATGTTACTGGCATGGTTGTAAAGTTTGTTTCAAACATAATCATAATGTAAAAATAAGTGGAGAAGGAATAAAGGAAGATACTTTAGAGATTCGATATGAAAGGACTCTATCAACATCTAATAGACTTGTTAGATTGGGATATAAGCTAATCGAAAAATGGGAATATGATTTTGATTCATCATTATCAGAAGACGATTTAGTTTATTTAATCGCGTAATCCCTTAATTAAAGATTAATGTCATTAATCCTCGGGATGCATTTTTTGGGGGACTTACAGGAAATAATCGTACATATTATGAGGTAGGACCTAATGAAAAAATTAATTATCTTGATGTTTGTAGTTTGTATCCTTGGGTTTGTAAATACGGTAAATTTCCTGTAGGTCATCCGAAACTGTATGTCGGGGAAGAATGTAAAACTCTTACAGGTCAAAATTTTTCTTTAGATTCCGTTGAAGGGTTGATTCGTTGTCGTGTTTTACCCCTTCAAAATTTATTTCACCCCGTGTTACCTATTAAAATGCATAATAAATTGCTTTTTTCTTTATGTCGTACATGTACACAAAATATGACTCAAATAGACTGCACACATACAAATGTAAACGATAGATGTTTCATTGGTACATAGGTTGTCGATGAAGTAAAAAAAGCTGTTGAGATGGGGTATAAAGTTTTAGATATTTATGTAATTTGGCAATATGAAACATCTCAATATGATAAAAATGATTCTAACAAAAGAGGCTTGTTTAGTGATTATATGGATGCTTTTTTTATGATTAAATTATATCCTTGAGGCTATCCTGATGATTGTTTAACTGAAATAGACAAAAATAAGTATATAGAAATTTATTTTAACATTGAAAAAGTAAAATTAGACAAAAACAAAATAATTAAAAACCCTGGTTTAAGTTCTGTTGCTAAACTCTGTTTGAATTCATTTTGGGGAAAGTTTGGTCAACGAAATAATTTAACAAAAACTGAAGTGATAGAATCTCGTGAAAAATTATGAGGGTTATTGAGAAACCCTCAAAAAGAAATTGTATCACTTTTATCAGTTAATGATAATGTATTGTACATTTCATATAAAAATAGAACAGAAGATGTTGATATTTCGAGTAATACAAATGTTGTGATAGTAGCGTACACAGCTGCACAAGCACGTTTAAAACTTTACAGCTATTTAGAAAAATTAAATGAAAGAGCAATATATTATGATACAGACAGCATAATATTTATAAGTAATGATAATCATAATGATTACGAACCATCAACAGG
>JABFPM010005211.1:0-11560 GCA_022817325.1 Idris sp. 1 HC-2018 | reverse complement strand
CTTCTCTCTCTCTCTCTCTCTCTCTCTTTTTCTCTCTCTCTCGTCAGCCCTAACTTTTACATAAATTGAAACGTCTTCTTAAAATGTATCACCTTCTAAAATTTCATCCAAATGTCATTATTCAGATGCTTGATTTATAAATAGAGCCCTACCCCCCCTTTTTTTATTTAAAGGTTAAGTATAATTTTATTTATTTAAACTGTAGTTTTATGTTAATTAATTTAAATATATTTATATTGTATATAAATAATAAGCTCGCAATCCAACTTTTTTTGTTATAACAAAAAATAATTCAGAACTCTATTTTTACAAGAGGAAAAAAACAGCAATTGTTTGTTTCCGACTTATTCATTTTTTCAAATCGATTTTTTTTTGTATTCACAATTTGTGTACTTTTTTCAATTTTTTTTTGTTTTTTTACTTATTGGCCGAAGAAACTACCGTGTCTCCTGATTTATAATGAATACACTGATACAAAGTATAAACAACCATTCTCTAATCTCTTCTCTGGCACAACTATTGCCTAAGTCTACTGAGCAAAGGTTATTCACAATTGTAGGCAATGATTGCCCATTTCTAGATAACAGTTGACAAAAAGAGGACAACTGTAACCAATAATTGTATTACAACTATTCTCTCCCTAAAAAAGAGAATGGCTGCCCACTTTCTAATCACTGATTACCTAGAAGGAAGAAAACAATTACTTTGTATTTTCTATACTACTTAATTCACTGTTTAAAAATTAAGGTGTCCGTTATTTTGGCAAAGTTCGAATTGTTTCAGATTTTTTGAATTGAAAACATGGGATTTAAATGGAGTTTTTTATGTTTTATTACTTTTTATGTTACTTGAGTTAAAATCGAACTGTTTTACTCCCCCGTGTGAGGCTGACATTGTTAAATTTCCGCAAACCAGTATATAAAACAGCTCGATTTTTCACGAAGAACCTCGTGAGGAAAACCAGGCAGCTTTTTCGGCTTGCGCTCCCATGAAGCATAATATACTATTGTCAAATTTTCAAATGTTTTCAACTAAAACATCTGAAAATGTGCATACTTACGTTTTAGGATCGCTGAATTTTAATCCACTATTAGAATTTAATTTCTGTCATTGGCTCTCATTTTACACATTCAAACGATAGCACTGCCCTCCAATACGTTTTAAATGGGAACACTAATACTAATACTTTTCTAATTTTTCTCACCTACAAACGATTCGAGCCTTTGTACAGGAAATGTGTTAATGTGGAATGAAGTTGTTTTTTGTTAATAATAACATGTTAGAATATCTTTCCTCTTCTGGCGAAGGGGAACAACCCCTTATCACTAATACTACACATTTAAAAAAGGCGAACGCTTGTTGTTTTATAGTATAAGAAAAGCGCTTCAAAATAACAATTGGAAAACATTTTTTGGTGGAAGTATGCCAGATAATGAGTCGAAATTTTAACAACATATAAAAATATAATAAACCAACAAACATTGGCTTTTTTAAAAATGTTGATCTTTATTTCTCCCCTTCACCAGAGGAGGACCCTCCAAATGGGTTGTGTTATATATGTTATACTAGCAGAAAAACTCGGCTTTGCTCGGGTACATGAATGTGTCAACAGTAAATAGTAGATATACTAAATCGCGTGACAGTACGAGTTCATAAGTACATGAATATCAGAAAGCGATTTAAAGAAAAAAAATGTCTTCTTTTTTTATGAACATCACAGAAAAACCGTTTTCTATGTATCAAAAACAATTGTTCTAGATTATCTGAAAAGGCTCAGATAAGGCATAAATGACATTTCAAAAAATGTTGAATGACATTATAATGATACAAAAATAACTTTGGAAATATCTTGAAAAAAATCATAAAAAGACAAAAATTTCATAATTACTTCAGAAAGACCCCAGAAAGACTTTCGAATGACCCTATAATCTCAGAATAGTCCTAAAAGTTTAATTTTTTCAACTATTATTCAACAAGCGATTTAACACTGTTCAAATTGTTTAATCCGGATTATTATTTTATATTCAAAATCTATGAAAAATTGCCAATATTCATGTATAAAACAACGTGAATAACAATAAATTTTGTTTAACCTTTGACTGTTAATAACTAATTAACGCCACCGGATAAAATCAAAACGAGGTTTTATTCTATAGAATTTTCCTTATAAGAACATCTAAATTTTATCCTTCCGAGAAAATGCTATATCACTGTGTTATAAATGATCTCAAAAAGACCCAAAAAAAACCTCAGAAAGACTCTAAAACGACCTCAAAAAGGTCCTAAAATAAATCCAAAAAAGTTCCAAAATGGTCCAAAAATCACCCTCAAAGGACCCTAAAATGGTCCTTGGATGACCTGAAAACGATCCTGAAATGACCCTAAAAAGACTCAAAAATCGTCCTTAGAAATACATCCAAAAATACATCAGAAAGACTCTGGAATAACCCCAAAATGTCCCAAAAATCCTAAATATGGTCCTACAATAACCCCCAAATGATCCCAATTTGACTCTAAAAGTTCCTCAGAAAGAAACAATGACCTCAAAAGATCCCAAAATAATCCTCAAATAGCCTCAAAATAATCTTAGAATGATACCCAATAAACTCCAAAAATATTTTAGAGAAACCTCAAAATAGTATTATAACGACCCCAGAAAGATCTCACGAAAATCCTAAAAAGACTTCAAAAAGAATCTGAAATGAACTTTTTTAGAATAATTAAATTAGATTAAATATTTTTTCTACAATTTTAAAAAAATGTTGTAACTTATCCTAATATATATTATACCTTAAAAATTATTTTAATTTTTTCCCCTAAAATATTTTTTGTAAGTTTATAATTTTGTTATAATTTTTTATTCAGAATAAATATTACGAGTTATTGCACATAGTGAAAATATTTTGAAATTACAGTTTGAGTTGTTTCTTTATATATCTATATATTTTATTTATTTATTTAATTTGTTTCTTAATTCTCTAAAAGCAAACTATTTTTATTTTAATAATAATATTTTTCATTTAATATAAATGTTAAAATGCTGTAAAAATATTCCATTGAACGAGCTAATTTTAATAATTAATTGATTTTGGCAGCAAGTAAATGGTTTACTAGTTAAAGCTGTTATATGTGTACAGGCAAAATCAAATATAAACGAAACAAATTTACTTAAAAGTTTTATTTGGATTTTATTTAAATTATACAGAAATATAAAACATGGTTTTTTTGTACTGAACCATTAACACTAATAAAAATCTAACGGAATATATGCTAAGTTACATGGTTAAGTAAATGATATAATGTATCAGACATTGATATCGAGTTTTTAATCTACCATTTGTATGTGTTATAATTTCTTTGAAAAATTACTTTTAATGGAAAGAATTGCACACTGTATCATAGCAAAGTTATGATTAAAATCATTTTTTTTGTAATTACAATTCACTGATATAAGAAAACAATTGTAATAATAAAACATTTTCAAATATTATATATTCGATAAAAGATAATTTTTTATCTAATAAATGTCAATTATATTTAACTCGATTAATGTGTGTATATATATGTATGTATAACTATATGCACATAATGCATGTGAATATATGTATATACATATGTTTATTTATACACAAATGTACATACACACATATATATATCTACATATATTAATAATTTTTTTTGTATTTTTTTTGCATGTCTACATAGCATTTGTTAATCTATTTGACGTATGTTTTTCAAAATTGCGATATCTAATAAGAAATTATTCAGTTGACAATTAATTGATTTTTGTTTTTTTGTTGTTGTTTTTTTGTTGTTGTTTTTTTGTTTTGTTTTTTTTTGAAGTTTTGTTCAATAGTAAGTTTGTCTCTCGTATCTTGACGAGTAAATGATTTTATGATGATTTAGCGCTGATTTCCGAGGATGTACTAATGCTGGACTTGAATGATGGCACGAACTCAGCGGCATCAGGGTTTAACTTACTCTAAAAAAACATAATAAATGTTTGTATTAATAACAAGTCAAAATCGAAAAAAGTCGAAGTTTGTATTTGATTACTCTAAAAATTGTGACATTTTTTTACCTGTTTTGCAAGATCATCATAAACTCGAAGACTATTAAGTTGTTGGCATAGCTCAGCACCATTACAGTCAGGATTGCTCGTAGCTGTTGACCATGCTACCGTTGTCTGATTCCTCTGGTGCTGTCTTTCTTCTTCCAACATCGCTTCCATACATTGTTCCATCAATTCTTCTTCTTCGAGTTCTTGTAAAACCTATTTTTACCAAAAATGTTCATAAAAAACTAAATTTACAAATCATTATCAAATGTAAATTATAATCTTCAAGTGTTTGCAAACTTAGACTGATTTTTTTTTATTCTGTGCGTTTGTAAAACATTTTACATTAATTTATTTTTATTTGTAAAAACAAAATTTGAATATCATTATTAAATATTTTGAAACTTTAAGAATACTTTTCTGAGATCTTTAAAAAACGTTAAAAAAGTATGTTGTCATTAGTTTTTTTGTGATAAACTTTTTTTAGTAAGCATAAGAAAATTTGTCGCACCTGTTTGTCAAACTCTTCTTCATTTTCCATCCACATGTATTCCGAAAAGTCGCCATCAGTTATACTTTGGACACCTGTGTCCGATTCAACTTCATCCAAAAAAGATATCATTCCATTATCGTGTCCATAATATCCATTTCCAGAACCACTATTTGGAATCTTCATTTTCATATCAACTGAAAATAAAATTACAATTAATTTGTATGCCAGAAGTTAGATAAGTATAATTCAACATTCAGTTTTACAAATCCAACATCCATGCCTGAATGCATTTTATTCATATATGGTTTTGTCTCCAAATATCTCTAAAAAAGACAGATGAATGTAGTCCAAAATGATTTCAGTTAACAAAATTTTTAGTTTCAGTTTCTCACATTCTATTATTTAAGGTATAATAGAAAGTTTACATTAAACAAAATCACTTAAATGATCACTTATGACTATAATCACTTTTTTTACATTTTTATTTAGGTAGCTTACCTGAATATAATTTTAAAAATATAATTAAAGTGACCAAAACGGAGCCATAATTTAACTCTAAGTAGAGTATGTTTGACAGTTTCTAAAATTCAGTTCATTTGAATTTTTTGAAGTGACTAATGGTGTTGATATTTTTCAACAGTTTTTTTAATTATGAACTAGTGAAAAATATTTAACAATTAAATTCTTATCTCCAAAAAGTTATAACACTTCTTTGATCAAAAAAACTTTCTATGATAGATTTCAATATTCAGAAAATGGTTATGAAGAAATATTTTTTCTTGAACGTGCTAACTAACCCGTACTTCAAGTAAATACCCATGTTTTGTTTACTTCATAGAACTTCTTTTGTTTTAAATGTCATAAATAATTAACCAAAATTGTAAAATAAATGTACTTAAATTTATTTAATTATAAATTAGAAAATAAATTTTATCGGTGAATAATTTTTATTTTATTCAAGTCACACATCACTAATTTATAATACCAATACTATTTCTCATACAAATTTTAACAAATATTCTGTAAAAGAATTTTAAATTATATATATATATATATTTATTTAAAAGAATTGTAATAATAACTACATAAAAATAAAATAATGTCCATTTTAGTAAACGTATTTGTCTAAAGAAGAATGCACTTTTTGACTTTTACCGATGAATGTAGAGGAAAAAAAATTTTTGTTTAAAAAATCTAAATTCATAAAAATGTATTTACAAAAAATTCTTAAAATGAAGTTCAAATAGAATATTAAACTGTTTCTGAGTGACTGACCTTAAGATAAAATGGCAGTCGTTTTCTTGTTATCTTTCTCATTCACATAAAATCATCAATACTTTCATTTCTCTCGTACTTATCACCTTGAAGTAACAACATTCTTATGAGAAATACAGAAAAAATGTACCTATATTTTTTTGTAACTACATTTTTTTTGCTGTATTAATTAATAAAATGTACTATTCCCAAAGTTGATTTATCTTTTTTTAACTGACTCTTTTTCAGTTTTAAATTTTGTTTAAATAAATTAATAATTTTATTAAACAGCTGTATGTTTATCTTACCTTTATTCATTTTCTCAAATATAAGAACAAAGTATTTTAATAATTAGAAAATTTGGAAACCACTGATACGATTCTGTTAAATTTGTGAACATTTGCTCCAAAATATTTATTATTTCAATATACTGAAACTTATTTCAGTTATTGGTATCAACAACTAAAAATGATGATTCACTTTGAAAATAAAAATATTATCATAAACACAATTAAGTACATCAAATTATGTTATAAAACTGGCTTTGTTTCACTTTAACATTGTTTAAAATTAAATTATCATTTAATAAAAGTATTCTTTTACTTTTTCATTTTAATATGGAAAAATAGACAATAATACAACTGTATACCTAAATTTCAACATTTTCGATTCGACATAAATTGTTTTTAAAAATAACTTGAATTTTGAGTTTAATTTCGTTTCTTTAAATAAAACAAAGGTGTTAAAAGTGATGTACACATCTCAAGGCTAATCGAATGCAAAAAATTAGTTAACGGCCCCCAAATTATTCATATCTTCTTTATTTGTATACATTTACGTATACATACTCATGTATTCATTTTGTATAAATAAATTCTTAAAATACAGTAAAAGCTTGAAAAATGGTTTTCTTTATTTGGATACCAGCTTATTTTGTTTACGCTTTGTAATGTATATTTTCATTCTACGATGGTTCACATTAAGCTACCAAACGTTGAACCAAAACTAACTGTATATTGCATTAAAGCAACAAAATTATACAAACCTTATCAGAAGTATCTGTACTGAAGGTAAGTGTTGAGTTCCAGGGAACCACAATTTAATTTTCTTATTTTAAACAGTAGGAAAATTTCGTCCGAAAATAATGAATTTCGCAGAAATCCACCATGAATCGTTGAATTGCGTCGAATTCGGTCAAGTTGGTTGAACAGTGTATGACAGATACTCATATTGCTTTGGTAAAAGGGTCCTTTCGAGCGCCACCAGGTGAAGTCGATTGAAACTAAAATTAAATCACAATTTATCTTGATTACCTCGAAACAATAAATTTAAAAACGTAGAATAAACCTTGTAAGATTCATAAAAAATGCTATAAAATTCTTAATAATTTACGTATAAATAAAGCAGACAAAAAATTGCATAAGTCTGTTTAAAATAAGTGCCAATTATAAAACTATACCTTTAACAAAGTTTTGATTAGTACATCAAAGTTAATTTTGTATATTTTTTATAATTTTGTAATTATAGTAACTAATCATCTAACCTTATTTTCATCTTGATTAGAAATGGTTAATAAAATAATAAGCTACGCAGCAGTACATGTATAAAAAAATGAGTAATGTTGAAACTACAAATACAATTAATCCTCAAAAATATCGGACTTTTTATTTATTTGTCCTAAATTTTCTATAAGATTTATCGTCGTTGAATAGAAGGAATTTACTGTTAAATGTAATTTGAAAGTGCTTCTCGGATCGCTCCAACAGATGTCTACCTGAACTCTGCCTGAAAACATCGCTGGTGAGGAGTCAAGGACGTTTAAACGGCCGAAGCTGAAGGCGATTGGTTGACGCTTGTCAGACTGGCGTGAGCGGCGCATATGGGCGAGTGTTGACGTTTTCATCACATCAAAACAAAGCCGTGTCAAAAGAGCTGCGTCTTCGAAAAGCCCGCAGCAGCGCAAACGTCAACAGGTCGCGCGACTAAATTTGTGACCACAAATACCAAGGAGCAAACTCTTTCAAGCGATTGTTCAACTTTTCCTGCACACAGGACGGTTGTACAGAAGAGTTTTTCGTGCAACCGTCATCTTGTTTACGCAGTGAGAGAAGCTCGTCAATAAACGTCGCTGCAAAATGTCGTCCATCGCAAAAAATACGTCTGACGAATTGCTGGGTGGTGAGTTTGTGTTTTTGTCGTTTTTTTTTAAAGAAACAGAACAAAAAAAGAAAACAACATTTTGCGATAAACACTGCGTGCAATACAATGGCATACATTATTCAGACTCATGCATATAGGCTGGTGTTGACTGCTGCTGAATTTCAAAGCATCTTTTATTATCCAACACTAATTTTTTTGTAAACTGCTGTTTTGTATTACGAAAATGACTTGTTTGTTTACTTCGAGATGATGCTTGCTCCAAAATGATTTTTTTTTGCTCACAAATTATTTTTCGTGCTCCAAATTGATTTTTCTGCTCCAAAACGATTTTACTTGCTCCAAAATAATTTGCTCGGAAGTAAAAAGCCTAGAAAAACTAAAATATAATATTAAAAAAATATGTTATTAAAGTGCAATGACTTTCACATATGTTTACAATTTGTTAACTTTCAAAGTGTCAAGACTTTTTGTTAACGTTTCTCGAAAAAAAAAGAAAAAAAAATATTAGCAAACTTATAAATACTTGTGTTTTTTATAATTCTTTTATGAATAAATAATTGCCGACACTATTAAATAATAAATTCCACTTTATTACAATAAACTTCGATGAGAAATTAAAGACGTCATAAAGTAGAACAGTTTTGCAAGAAAATGCCAAACATTACTTATACATACGATAAAAAAAACTCTGTACTACTAAAACGTACTGTTTCATTTATGGTTTGATTATTTGTACTTGATTTAGTGCTCTGAAATGATCAAAAGCTAAAAAAGTGGGGAATCTAAACTCAATAAGTGTAATTTAAAAGTGAATTTAACTAGTAGCTATTTTTAATTCTAAACAAAGAAGAAAGACATTAAATGTACAACATAATTTTACGAGAATTGCCGGGCCAATAGAATGTAAACAAATGTACGCGGCGCTTTGTAACAGATGATAATTTCAAAAGATTTCGTCTGGACGAAACAAAGAGTGAGCCCAATTTTTGAATTAGATAATAATGTCTGTGTGTTTGCGAATAAAGATTACAGAGATAAGCGATGATTTTAAACAGAAGTCAAACGCGTATAATCTTATGCGTCGCAGATGATAATACGCACGCGCATTTTCTTCTGTCTTGGCTCTGGCCATTGACGCTTGTACAACTATAATACCAGTACACGTGTATTGTTATATAGATACGTGTTGAGTATATGACGATTTATCAAAGCACCCGAGAGTTTGACCTTTCCTTGTATTTGGTCGTAGTTACCGCAGTATTGGGACACATTCCACATATTTTTTTAGAAAAAATTAAAATTAAATTAAAAAAAAAACAACAAAATAAAATACTTTGCAAAATCCAGATCTGACTTCTCGATCACTTTCTTATCGACACCCGTTGGGCTGATTAGAGTTTTATTTTCTGTTTACATTAACACTGATTTTTCAATCAAACTGATTTACCATCTTTTATTGTATGAAAATATCTTGAATCAAAAAAGAAAATAACTGACTACTCGACAACAAAATAATTTGGCTGAATCGTTTGATAGATATATTGATTTGATAAATAATGCGAATAAATATTAAAAATGTTTATTTGACATTTCACATCTGATCTTTTTTTTTCTTAGAAACTTATGAAACGTGCGAGATAAAGAGCAAATCAATCTGTGATTTTAAAAAAT
The DNA here is from genome assembly GCA_022817325.1 of Idris sp. 1 HC-2018. Classification (NCBI taxonomy): domain Eukaryota; kingdom Metazoa; phylum Arthropoda; class Insecta; order Hymenoptera; family Scelionidae; genus Idris; species Idris sp. 1 HC-2018. Next base: position 1,925 of record JABFPM010005211.1, on the reverse strand, counting down.
CAATCAATAATCTATGTTTTTTTAATTTGCTAGTGCAAGTACACTTCACAGTTTCAGAATAGATTTTGTAATTTAAAACGAAAATCAATCATGCAATACATTTAAATTTTTCATCAAACTTTCCTGATTAAGTGTACTTCGATTTATAAAAAAATTTACTTTTTTTGTTTGAAAAATTTCCAAATTGATTAAAGGTTTATGATACACGATAACATTTTTATAATTACAATTTTAAAATTCATATGCAGATTTTACTACTTTGTTCGTATTTTACATTATCTTGAAAAAACTGTCATATACTTGAGAAAGTAGCAAGCTAAACAAAGAAAAATATATTTACATAGAATGCAAATAAGAATGAAAAATAATCAACAGTCGTCTATTAATAAACCTGTGCTAATCTAATAAACCACAAAACACTGAAAAAACGCAAAATGACAAATACATGTATAACATTATAGAAGAATTAAAACTCAGTAAAACAAAAGGATCAGTTTCTTTAATATCATAATACCACTTACAAAAAAGTATACATTATTTTATTATAATTATTTAAATTTGTTATTATTATTTTTTCGGCTTTTTGTTATAATAAATATTATATACATATTTGTTATGAATATAAGTAAACTATAAAAAAAATTGTTAACAACTTTTCATCCTGAATTGTTCATACTTCAATTGTTTCAAGCTGTGAAAGAGAGCAGTTTGAAAAGAGCATCTTACGTAAATGCCTTGCTTTCTTTACTAATTACAAGTAGGAAATGCAGCAAATTTAAATAAAAAGTACATTATTACGTGTTATAATTTACTTTAATGTTAAACAAATTTTGTTTGCCATGAATAAGTTCTACTTTGCGGTATTTATAATGCTATTCTAATTTATGTATCCACTCAGCAATTTCAAGTAGTTCTTCAGTAGTTTCAAAACTTTTACTTCAACACTTCTAGTTAAATATTGGTATTTTTCATCAATAAATAAAAAAAAATTTTAACTTTTTCCTTTTATTTTAAATCTTGTTAATTCATATTATAATTTGAATATGATTTGCAGAATCTTGGGTAGAGTTGAATCCAACTCCTGCAGACAGGATAACACCTTTGCCGTTTAGCAGTGGCAGCGAGGAATACCTTCGTCTTTTGAGGGATGCACAACGAGATTCCACACAGTCGTCTGCAAGACATTCTCTCGCTTCTTCACGACGAGATACACCACGAGATAGGTAACAATATTGAAACCAAGCAATACGACTTTGTTTACGCCAACTATCATATCGATTATACAAACAACATTCCTTATCAATTAGCAGTACCTTATCTTCAAAGTTGTTTTATAATTGAAAATAGCACAAAGGAAATAAAACTTTGGTATAAAAATAAAGACAACTATTGTATATAAAATTCTTTTTTCAAATAATTAATTTTTATCATTAAGGTTATATCTGTGGCTTTCGGGAAAAACGAGTTAACTGACATTTCAAAAAAATGAAATTTAGTTTTCTCTTCAAGTGATATATCAGTCACATAAGTGGAAAAGAAACAGAGCTATTGAAGCTTGCATGTGAGTGAGAGAAACACGCTGAGATCGACTGACATATCACCTTAAGTGTTAAATAAATTATACTTCATTATAAAGTAACAAATTTGATCGTAATAACTAGAAAATACTTAATTTTAGAGATTCTTTATAAATTTACTATAATATAATGAAGTATAATTTATTAAACACACTTAAGAGAAAACTAAAAGGTTTTTTTTGAAATGTCAGTTAACTCGTTTTTCCCAACAGCCACCGATATGTGACTTGGATTGTCTCTCTTACACAAAAATAGTTTTTATGTAACATTTTTGTTAGTTTTACAAATTTGTGTAAAAACGCACGATTGTTCACTAAAAAATCATGTTATTGATAACAATCACTGTAG
>JABFPM010005210.1:0-11560 GCA_022817325.1 Idris sp. 1 HC-2018 | reverse complement strand
TAATTGCAGTTATTTTAATTACAATTTATAATAAGTTTCGTGAATTAGAAAAAGAATAAAACTAATTAAAATAACGTTTTAATAGTAGTTTATTTATTGCAAACACAGATGAAGGATTTTACAGATTCGCATTTTTCATATTATATTATATTATATAATATTTAATATAATTCCAATATATCGATAATGAATTTGTAAATCGAAGTGGCATTTTTTTCTATATTATTACGCCAAAAATTAAAAAATTATTATTTTTACAAACGCTCTTTAGTATCAGAATAGTTCTGAAATAGGTTAAGTTGCTGCATTTGTCAACATATTTCGTTTTCTGTTTGTTCGTAATGAGTGAAATTTGACACTTTCTTCGTACAATTTTGCAAAATGTTATGGCAACTGAATTACGTGATATATTACGTATTTTTACCAAACTGGATTTACAGTGTAATATTTATTATTAATAATAAATATAACAATTTTAGGTGCAATGATCACATTTTTAGATTATAAAATAAGGTAAAAAACATTACAGCGACACTATCTTATTTCTATCCATTTTGTCTTTCTGTCTTATTACATAATAACATATATTCAGTTATTCAATAATTAAAAAGTAGCTGGTTACTTAAAACAATGTTCCAATTAACAAACCAATCAAATCATTTGTATGCACGGAAAATTCAAATCTTTGAACTTTCAAAAATTTGCAATATAAATAACATTTCAAATTATTAATTATTAATATTTAAATTAAGATTAATTTAAGATTAATATTAAAATTAAAATTAAATATTTGTATTCATGCTAAATTTTTAAAAAGAGTGTAATTTTTATTTGATTAAAAAATGTTTCATAATTTTTATGTATATAAATGTAAATAAGATTAACGTTGATTTGCGAATACGACGTCCTTTCTTCCTTAACTGTCATAATATTTTTTAAATGGAGAGGAAAATTTGCACTATAAGAAATTTGAAATACATTTTATAATTAAACAAATTTTTTGTATCTACATTTGTGGAAATTAGTTATTATTTTTGTTTTAAATAAATTTAAGTGTTAATAGCAGTTAATTTTAGCAACTTTTTCAACTAAAATAAATTGATTGGTTAGTTTACAGTAAAATATAGTCGATGTATTTAAAAAATAAAAAATTTACAGTAAACTTTAAAGTAACTTTTTCAACAAAATTGTAAGGTTTTTTTCAAAAATATGCAAAATGTCAAAGATGTAATATTTTAAAACGTTCTTTTAATTATTTAAGTAGTTTTTAATTTTCTACAAATTAATTTAATTTTATTAGACTCATGAAACCCTAATACAGAATTCCTGTCTTTAGTGGTGTAAATAAGAATTCTTGAATATTGACTTTGAAACGTGTTTCGTACAATGTTTTTCACAAAAACATACCTGCTCTAGATGAAAGTTTATGTTTTACAGTACTCAGAGTATAGTATTCATTTTCAGTTCCTCTCAGGAAATTTTTTTTCTCAAGAACACCTGTTTAAATTTGAATGTTTTCTACTAGGATTGAATACTTCTTAAGAGGCAATTCAGAATGAATTCAGAAAAATATACCTGTTGTTGATGAAAGCTTATATCCTACAATACTGAATGTCTCTTTTATATCTTTCTTTAAGGTATCCTATTAGCATATTTTATTCTATTAGAAGAACATCTGTAATCTTTGGATAACATTTATTAGGATAGTATGTTTCTCAGAGGATAATAAAAAAATGTACGTAAAAGAAGAAAAAATGTTAAACACAGAAATATTTAACTACACAAATAGATATCATCAATACTCTGAAAGTATTTATAATTAAGTTATTTACATTTTAGAATAATTTGCAAACTGAACACAAATTCGATCGCACTTTGGAGAATATATTTAAAAATAAACTCATATGTTTAATTATTTTCAATAGTTTAAAAATACAAGCTTTCTAAATGTGAATTATTTTAAAGTTTGTCTCGTACTCAGTTTAATGCATTTACATTCATTTTATGTGAATTCGCACTACTGTTTAAGTTAAAAATTTTTCTTAAGACTAAACAATTTAAATAAAAATTATATAAATTATTATAAATATTACAAAACTTGAAATTCTTTTTGACATGTGCAAATTAATGTACAATAAAAATGAAATTTTTATAAAATCTTATATATCTTTCTCAGGTTCATATATTCCTAATACAGATAATTGATTTTTGCACAGGTAAAGTCGAAAATTCTTGAGAAACTCGAAACACCCCAACAAATTTTCAATAAATTTTATTTTTTCAGATTTCTGCTGTCCTGAATTTAATAGAACAAATGATCCTTATTTTGCTTCTATTCTAATGTACAAGAAAAGTAGAAGCGATTTCACTCTAGTGAACACTGATTTGAAATAAAAAATTGTATCTTACTGGGTTAATTAATACCCAAAACCAAACGAAAATATCGATTTGATTTATTTTAAATCAATATATAGTGTTTACATATCAATGTTTATCTCTTAATAAGCTTACAGTCCTAATACAAAAATCCGAATTTGAACAGAAGCTGTTTTGGAAAAATATGTTAATAGAATTGCCGCAAAGAAAAGTACAATGATCGACATTCATTGCTATAGAAAATAAAATTTCAGCCCCAGCAGGTATGCGGTTTCTAAAGGACCAAAATTTTGAGATATTTCTTGAGAAATTAAAAGAAATCAACTTTTTTTGTAACACATTCAACAGTTATTATTGTCAAATCCTATCATGCAAAAATGCGTGTTATGTTCTGAAAATTATGTTTTAATTCTTACAAGGAATGGTTTTAAAATAATAATGAAATCTTCTAAGTTTAAGGAATTTGAAACAAATTATTTCTGTACTTCTGGATTTGTAATTTGAAAATAATGACTGTTGAATGTGTGACAAAAAAAGTAAATTTCTGTAGTATTGAATAACATTTCTTGGGTTTTCTTTTGATTGAACCGTTTTCTTTTTAAGAACACGTGTTAAATTTAGAACTTTTTCTACTAGGATTTTCTACCCGCTGGGGCTGAAATTTGTTTTTCTATAGTAATGAATGTCGATCATTGTACTTTTCTTTGCGGGAATTCTATTAACATATTTTTCCAAAACAGCTTCTGTTCAAATTCGGATTTTTATATTAGGGCTGTAAATTTATTAAGAAGCAATCTTTGATTTTTAAAAAATCATAAGTATATCAAGTAAAAATTAAACAAATCGATGGTTTTTTTAATTTTTGGTCGTAGTTAAAAAATATTCACGCGTTATTGAAACTTTTGTTTCTCTGAAAAATTAAAATTTAATAAAGTACAATTTTTTTACTTTTCAGTTTTGATTTTTTTTATTTATAGAGCAATAGCTTGCAGTTCCTGTACAATTCACTACAATTCTAAATGACACACAAAAAAAGAAAATCAGAGTGAAATAAATAGTCTTTTTTTGATGATAATTTATTTACAGTCAATTGATTCAAAATTTATATTAAAAGAGCAATAATAATAACATATATATTTATTTATATAAAACAGTGAGTAAAATGAACTGATTCATAAATTTATTGAACTTTAATAATAATAAAACTTGAAAGTTTTGTTCATTCAAACTTTCCCTCAAATCATCAAAAACCAATCCCCCCAAACTAAAAAGCCATCCCACATGTGCTGTATGGGCAATTCTGTGGAACCTTTAACTTTCATCTTGCCAAATTTTTGAAAAAAAAGCTTTATCACATCTTAGTTTTATGACAATTATCATTTATTATTACTTTAAAATTAATAACATAAAGTCTAACAATGATAAATTACATGCTCGTAATTGTAAATTAATTTTTAATAGTAAAAACATAGGTAAATATTACGTCTATAACAGATCTTCTGTTCTAATGTCAAAGACGAAATATTTTGAAATGGTCTTTCAAATTATTTAAGTAGTTTTTAATATATAATTAGATTTTATTGCTCACACATATACTTTATTACATCAAGATACGGTGCAGTTTATCCAGAAATATTAAAGAATTGTTTTAAAATGAATATTTTCAATTCCAATATATTATACGTTCTTGACATCAAAACTCAGCCAAAAATTTTGATAATTTTTTTTAGCTTAAATATTAAATGTGCATCATTTGAATTGTGCTTATTGTATTTTTTAAAGTTAAAAGTAATGTTTATTAATTTTTTAATTGCACTTTAACTCTGTGCTTATAAATTAAAAAAGAAAAAGTTTCTGAAGAGACATGTCAAAAACATAATAATTTGGACGTGGAATTGTGATATATTTTCTAACTATAATTCTTATAAACTTATAAATACTTACAAAGTGTAAAACTATAACAACTTGAAGTGTGCAAACCATAAAATCTAAAATCTTCAATTTAATAATCCAGTGAAAATTGAAATGAAATGCGAGCGACAAGTAGATTAAAAATTCTAGAGATTTGCATATATAGACTTCTAACTTAATGAAAATTGCATTCTTTAAAAATATACAAAATACAAATAAAATAGAAATTAAAAAAAAGTAATATTTGACAAAAAAATTCAAAGTTTAATAAGTATAAATGGTTAATAAATAATATATTAAAGAAAATGATATAATTTAATTATAATAAATGCGATTTAATTTATAATGAATTTCATAAGACAATTTAGTAAAAATAGATTGAAAAAGTATTCTAAAAATTTACCAATAGGTATTATTTTTACCCAAAGATGTAGAAACTAAAAACAAAAATGTATGTTGAATTTTTACTCACTTTTTGAAGCATCATTAAAAAATGTGTATGTTTAAGAAAAAGTTATATTTGATATGATTATTTATAAATAAATTTCGAAGTTCAAATATTAATAAAGTAATTAATTTTCAAATACGACAAGTTAAATAGTTTTTTTTACATTTATTTATTTAATATAAATTTGTACTAAAAATATACTATAGTAATTCTGTTCTTGAAACTGAAATACTGTTTTTCTAAATAATAAAATAAAAAGATAGCTTTTTAGACAAAATTATTTTTTCTTTGTTCCTTGGCTTCTTAAACGTATACAAAATTGGATCTAATGAAAATTTAAAGACTGACACTTTTGAAATAGCTAATTAAATAAATGAAAAAATCGCTAAAAGAAAATTATCTGTAGAATTGCTCATATTTAGATTTAGAGAATAAATCTTTGTAATTATTTATTTTTTTAAATTGTTTGAAATTTTTGTGTTTCACTAAACATTCTCGCGATAATTAGAATTAATTCAAATATTCTTGAACACATTTTTAAAAACATAATTTTAATTATATTATTTATTTTTTATGTTTAAGTTTTTATCTAAGTAAATTTAAAAATTCATTGTAGGAATTTTTATAGCTTTATTATCAAAATTGTAAAAAACATTCATGTTCAATCAAAGCTGTACATAATAAATAAGTACAAAACGTAATAAAGAATCATTAATATTATTATAAAAAAAAATTGTTTAAATTCTTCGTGATTTCATATAACCCACTTTCAGTATTTCTCTTATTTCATTGTCTCACGAAATTTATTTTTTCAAAACTACAATAAATATCAGCTCCCATTTGTCGAAGAAATTTAATACTAGATATATTTCCATAAAAAATTGCATCATGCGTTTCGTCGAAATTATCTTGAGATTTTACAGTTTCTCCATATGCGCATAAGAGTTTCAAATTTCTCTCTCTTCTGTTTTCTCTAAAAATAGCATAATGAAGAGGAGTTACAACCTCCTTATCACCTGCACTCAAATCAGCACCGAAATTTAGCAATAATTTTAGAGTTACCAGATTATTTTCTTTACAAAAAGAATTAATATAAAGAGGAGGTTTACATCTGTTATTTACTGCGTTCACATTGCAACCTTGCTCAAGCAAAATTTTTATATACTCTTCACTATTTAATTTGATAGCAATATAAAGAGGCGTGTCCCCACTTTTGTTAACTGCATTTCTATCTGCACCATTCTTAAGCAGTAATATTAAACCGTCTGAATTTTTATTAATAATAGCACTGTGAAGAGGCGTTTCTCCTTCAGTAGTAATTGCATTTATATCAGCTCCATTGTCTAGCAACAGTTTTATATAATTAGTTCTACGTTCATATTGAGCAGCAATATGAAGAGCTGTTCTACCATCCCTTAATTTTGCGTTCACATTAGCGCCATTTTCGAGTAAAAATTTTAAAACATCGATGTAATCTTCTTTATGAACACAACAATGAAGAGGAGTTGCATTGCAGTGATCAGCTTCATTTACGTTAGCTCCATATTCCAGCAAGATTTGTATATACTCTTCACTCTGTAAATTGTGAATTGCAAAGTGAAGAGGGGTGCTACCTTCAGATTGTTTTATGTTCACTTTTGCACCATACTCGAGCAATAATCTTAGATTTTTTGTATTATTTTCTCCATAAGCAGTATAAAAAAGAGGAGTTTCACCATTGAAATTAATTACATTCACTGCGGCATAATTATAAAGAAAGAACCTCACATTTTTTATAGTTTCTGGTGACACAGCAGCTATGTGAAGAGGGGTTTGATTGCACTTATTTTGTGAATTTATGTCAGCTCCTTTCTCAAGTAAAAGCTTCAGATTTCTGGTATTGTTCGGTTTGGAAGCAGCAGTGTGAAGAGGTGAAGCACCATATTTCGTTTTTGAAGATATTTTGGCACCATAATTGAGCAAAAGTTCTACGACTTCTGTGTTGTTTATTTTATCGACAGCACAGTGAAGAGGTTTCCAATCGTCTTCGTTTGCCGCTTCAACATTTGCACCATGATATAACAGGAGTTGAACAACTTGTTTATTATCTTTTATTTCGACAGCTACATGCAGGGGCGTTCTTCTTTTACCGTCTTGCAAATTAATAATACCAGGTTTTTCAATTAAAAGACTTTTTAACTTTTTAATATTTTTTTGCCTCACTGCTGCGTGTATGGAAATATCAGACATTTTTGAAAAAATGATTCTTTCAATCTAGTTTCGATTATAATTAGTTATCAAATTCTGTAGAAAATGCAAAAATTTATGAGGATTATAGTCAAGACGAGATTAATTAATTGTGAGAATTATTAAAATGAACACCTCAAAGTAATCATTGCTGAAACTATAAATAAGATTTTGATTTTAGGGTATTTATCAATATATTTAGATTTTTATATATGACTTAATTATGTTTTGGTATAAGAGAATAGAAAGAAATTTTTCATTATTTTCGTTTTTTATATTTAAAGAAACTGTGTACCAAAATTACTAAAATTGTGATTTGTTACCCAAATTCATTTACTTTTTATACTTTTGTGTCTATATAGAATACGAAATTCATTTGAAAACTTAAACAAAATTATTAACTTTTTATTTGTTATTAACAAATGAAAAATTACACAAACGTCTCCGTTTTATGAACGCTTAAATCGTTCCGTTTTACGTTTCGTACGTCCAAGATTCTCTCATTGTGAATAGCCCTTTAATGTTTATTTTTCGACTTCAATTTGTCGGAGATATAACACGTTTTTCATGTTATCTTGCAACGTAAGTACTTAAATTTAGTTATATCATCAAAAAATACATTTGTTACATGTAATAACGCTGTTTATTTTGTAATTTTAATCTGACGCTATTACAATGCATTTTGAACATTTCTTTAAAACAGAAGTACTGCCCCAATAACCAGCATTAAAGCAAAATTTATACTATTGACAAAATTATGATCGAAAATTTTTTAAAGTTTTTTTTGCAATAAACGCAATTCTTTATAAAAAATTTAGATCTAACCCCAAGAAAATCCATAACTTGTCATAAAAAATTTATATTTATACTATAACTGACTCTCAATTATTAAAATGAATGAAATTATATGATTTTACAATGTTTTTATAGATTTATTGTCGTTCATTTGCAAAGTTCCATTTGCGGTAATATTTCACTTGTATCTTCTCTTACAATTTGTAAAATAAAATTATCAAGTTTTCAGTTTCCAAAGTAAAAAATGATGCTCTACAAAGTTATGGATTTTTTTTCCCAAAAAATGCCCCCAAACCCCATTTTAGGGCAACAATCCTTCCCCCTCCCCCTAGTTTTTACATAAACTGAAATGTTTTCTTAAGATGTATTCCCATGAAATAATGTTGGCAGAAAAAAAGGGCCAGCAATTTTTGATCGGTCGAAACAGTACTGGTTCATTTTTCTTTGTTCACATGGGTGTTACCGTTTGACGAGGTAAGTGATTTGCAGCGAGCTAAATTGGGTTATTTGCATTATAAATAAAGATAATTATTTTTAATCTTTGTAGAAAAACTTTATTATTTAATTTATTTTTAATGAAAATAAGTGTGAATATTTCTTCAAAAAACCGGTGAGTTTTGAACATCTACAAATTAATCTCACTTCAAATTCGACATGATTTGTAAAACTAATTAAAGGACATTTTCATTAAAAAATTAATAAAAATTAATAATAAAGTTCTTCAACAAAATCGAAAATGATTACCTTTATTTATTAAGTAAATAACTCAATTTAGCTCGCTGCAAATTAGTCACTGACCCACCTCGTCAAACGGTCACATGTGAGATGCTTTCGTAACCAAAAAATTGCATTGATAACACCGCAGCGCGACTAACACTTATACATTATTATTGATAATAATCATTAATAATGTATTATAAATTATTCAAACACAAAAAATTGTTCATTTAAATTTATTATTGAAATTTTTAAAATAAAGTTAAAACATTCTGATAATAATAATAGTCAGTAACAAACCCTTGAAAGTGATGTGGAATTTTAATGAGAAATTTTCACGGAAATTCATGTAGTAATTTTTGATGGGGACATTTTGTTTGCTCATTACACTTGTAACCTAAATCAGCTATAAATATTTATTGAAAGATTATTACCTATAAACCACAATACGAAGCTACAAAAAAGTTCAAAGTTTAATAAGTATAAATGATTAATAAATAATATATTAAAGAAAATGATATAATTTATTAATAATAAATGTGATTTATTTTATAATGAATTTCATAAGACAATTAGAAAAAATAGATTGAAAAATTATTCTAAAAATTTGAACTTCACTTACGCTTTTTAAAACATCATTATAAAAAATGTGTATTATTTAAAAAATGAATCAAAAATTTTGAAGATTAACGCAAGAGGGCGTAAAAAGATTACTCCACCTCAAAACGAACTATAAAAAATGAAATCAAACAAAAACTGGAGGTTAAGTTTTTATTTCATTCAAAGTTTTATTATAATATAACAATTTATCAAACTTCTATTTTGTTGTTGTTGTTTGTTTGTTTTTTTTGACAGAATCAAATAAGTCTAATTTAAAATAAAACAAACAATAACTTATTGTTTAATGGTATTATTTTAAAATCATTTTTATAAAAATGGATAAAATGTTTTTTATTTACAGAATATTTGACAAATCTCATAATACTGTTTGAATGACTATAATAACTGTAATTTAAAAAACATGAAAATTAGATTATCGCATCAAAGGTGAATGAGAGTTCATCCTTTGATAATACTAAAGCAATCAGAATGGAAATAAATGAACTAAAAATTGATATCAAATTAGGTTCATTGGAAGATGTACTAGTAGATACACTGCTTATGAATGCGTTCATCTCATCTAAACAGAAAATTTTAAAACTTATGGTTTAATTTCCATTCAAGATGAAAAGTTTGAAGAAATGAAAACTTTTGAATCAAAATTAAGTCTTAAATTTATATAAAAAACAGTTCACAATCAATACAAATATTTACAATAGAAATTATGGTTAATATTATACAAACTTCTTCTACTCGAATGCGCTAGTTGTTCAGAAACTGCCACAGTATAAGCTGTAATATATAATAAACTGTTTTATATAAAAACAAAGTTAATGAGTTAAATAAAATACATTGAGATTTGTATTTATGTAAGTGAAGAACAAAAAGCTTATTAAGAAAAAAACACATAAAGCACTAAATTAAAATAAAGAATATAATTTTAAAAATAAAAAAATTATCATATTTATTATTTTGCTTTTAAAACTTACTTATGAAAGACAATATCACACTAATTACAAAACACAAAAGTGCAAATACAGAGCACATATTCATTTTCTCAACTATTTACAACACTAGAACTTATAAAAAATATATATACTGATCGTCATACGTGCTTGGCAGAAAGACGATAAAAGTCTTGCCAAGATTGCAAATGATTATAAGTTCGTTAATTCCTAATAAAGAGTGGGGATAAAGAGCCCCTATACTAAAAAGTGTTCTAATAGACTTGTAGATTTTACTTACCTTACTAATAAATATATTCTGGTGTTTCGCCAAATTTTACGAGAAAAGAGGAGGAAATGGTAACGAATTGCAAAAAATTGAAATAATTATTAAAAGACATTTTATTTCGAAATTTTGATATTCTACATTTTGTTAACATAAAAATCCTTTTGTTAGAAAAATATAATTTTTGTAAAAAAATATATTATACTCTATAATACTCTGTACATAATATAATAAAAAAGATACAATGTTCAATTGAATTGTTTTCTTGCGTATTTACATTATTTATAAAAAAATGATTAATGAAAAATATTTTAGTAGCAGAATGCCATCATTATTTAAGACAGCCATCAATTAAGACAATCTTCGTGAGTCATCATTTAAAACAGCTATTAATAAGAAAAGACATTTTGATTTGTAATTAACTGTATGAATGTCATTAAATTTGAATTTTGTTGATATTAATTAGAAGTTATAATTATAGCTAAATAATAAAGAAAATCCTAATTACAAAATTATAATCCAGACTTTGAAACTAATGCTGCTATTAACATAGAAACTAAAGTTATAGATGATATGACAGAGGATGAACCACTACCTGTAGCTTCTCAGTGGGTTGTAAATAAGAACTTTCTGTAACAGTACTTTGTAATCCGGATTCAGAATTAACATCCAGAATACGTGTAGTTTCCTCTTTTGGTGCCTCAGAACTACTTTCTGTTGTTGTTGTAGTTACCTCCGTATACGCTTCAAAGTTACTTTCTGTTGTTGTAGTTTCCTCTTTTGGTGCCTCAGAATTATTTGCTGTTGTTGTAGTTTCCTCCGTATATGCTTCAAAGTTACTTTCTGTTGTTCTAGTTTCCTCTTTTGGTGCCTCAGAACTACTTTCTGTTGTTGCTGGGGTAGTAGATTTTTTCATTTCTGTTGGTTCTATATCATATTGCGTGTGTTCACTTTCTTTTACAATTGTCGATCCCATGTTAGGTTTCACGAAGGAATTTACATTTACTACCTTAGTTTCATTACCATTTCGTAACAAAGGATTGGCATAAGCTGAAACAAAAAATAATTGTTATAAAATGTTTACTATGATTATTCAAAATTCACTACTACACCGAAAAAACTTAAAAATCCATGCAGGGGCGTTCTTCTTTTACCGTCTTGCAAATTAATAATACCAGGTTTTTCAATTAAAAGACTTTTTAACTTTTTAATATTTTTTTGCCTCACTGCTGCGTGTATGGAAATATCAGACATTTT
>JABFPM010005209.1:0-11562 GCA_022817325.1 Idris sp. 1 HC-2018 | reverse complement strand
TATTTTACATGTAAATTTACCTCCTAAACAATCTTCATAGTACATTCCAACTCTTATATCATATCGCCTAATTTTTGAATCGAAAGATGCAGTTAGAATTTCATGACCTGAAAGTTTTAAACTGGATATAGCATCTTTAGCTTCATTCATTGTTTGCACTGGCTCATACGATTTAGCACGAATATCCCAGCACATCACTGAATTGTCTCGAGATCCAGAGACAACCATTGTGGACTCTTCATTATATCTACAAACATAATTATTTTAACCAATTAATGTTTGTCTCTTTGGTTGTTAACTTTTATCGTTTATGATAGATTTATTTCAATTTTTGCTTGTACTTTCCGGAATGAATATTTTATTCAATAATTACTTTATTGTAGTAACTGCTCCGGCATGTCCTCTTAATCTTCGTACAGGAGTACCAGTAGAAACGTCCCAAAGAATGACTGATTTATCAAGTCCACAAGATACTATTTGACTACTATCACACGATGAACAAGTATCCATAACTTCATCTGCGTGTCCACTATATGTTTTTAATAACGTTGATGCATGTGGATTCCATAATTTTATTCTTCTATTTGAACTGCATGTTAAACAGTATTGTCCATCCACTAAAAGAAAAATATATTAAGTAAAATTGAATAATTTTGTGCAAATTGGAGCCTAAACGTTGTACTAGAATATTCCAAGTTGGGTGTTTTTTTTTTAAATTTATATATATATATTTTTTTTTTCCAACAAAATTATAGATATAAATATTTTTTATTAATATACTATATATAATAAGTACTTACCACTAAATCTAACAGCCCTTAAGGCTCCTTGGTCACAATTTATAGTTTTAACATAATTACAATTCATTTTTTATGATTTAAAGTGTATAAAATATAAGGAATATTTACATTTTCTTACGAGGTTAGGTACAGCCGATAGTTGTTTATTTTTCGATCCGCCATTAAAGGTGACAACTATGAACACATTTAGCGGGGTATTTAAATGGAAAAACCTAAAAAAATAATAACATTAAAAATAATAAACTTTTTAAAAACTTGAAAGAATCATCTTAATATTTTATAAAATAAGTATGACAATATAAAATTAAATATTAAAAAAAAAGATGAATGTAAAATCTATTTCTTAAAACCGTAAGTGTGGAATAAAGTAAAAGTCCTGTTTGTTCAAGAAATAAAGATTATTTGTACAAATTTAATCTCAGCTACAAAATAAGAACTATTTTACAGACAAACGAAAATTTTGAACATCGATTCAGTGTCTTCCCTTATATTACTCAATTCCGCAATACTTTTGTTCTAAAAGTAACTAACAATGTTCTTGTCAATAATTGATAATTTAAATATATTAATATTATTATATGAATTAATAATAGTATATAATTTAATTTGGTTCTGTAAAGTCAATTATGTAATATATAATTTTAAATATTGTTCATATAATAAAATCATAAAGAATATTTGTGTATAAGTATTTGAATTTTGAATGACGATCAGAAGCTGAAAATAGTTACTAAGTAATACATTATAGTAACTATAGATATAAATGTATTTATGTTAGTTGCTACTTTGTTTTATTTCTATGGTAACTCAAGTTTGTTTACGAAATCACCCGCAGTCATGAGCTATTCTTCACTTAGCTATTCGAACAATTTTACAGTAATTATACAAGAGTACAATGAAATTTAAAGTTTGGCAAAAATTACAAATTTTGTATAAAAATAATTTATTTGTTTTACGCATTAGTTCTTAGATAATTACATATTTATATGATTGTAAACAAAATATAGCTGTATGTGTAAACATTACGGTAATTCCTTTTTTTTTTTTTTTACAGAAAATGGGTACTAAAACCGCACAGAACTGTCAAAGCTGCAACAAAAAAGATGTCCAGGTTTTTCGATTTTGTTCAGACAATCACAGTAAAACTTTTACTTACCGAAATCCCCATACAATGATCAACAGTCACAGAAAATACCGAAACAATCTAAGGTAATTACTAAAAATACTGTATATTTTTAAGATACATATTTTGTATATAAGTAAACACTTATGAAGTATTCAATTTCAGAATAAATAAAAAATAATTACAAAGTTGTGCAAAGTGCAATTTGAGAAGAAATAACTTTTCAACTTAATAATTTAGAGTGATTATTGTGATTTTGTGAAAATTTTCATCAAAATTTTCTAGAAATAAATTTGACTGTTTTTTAATATAAAAGAATATAACTATATAGCGATTTCAATCGATAGAATCTAGAACGAGAAACTAGAAGAACGTCGCGTGTTGTCTTAATATCAAGTTTGAACACCTTTTTTGTTTTAAAAAACTCAAATTTTTTTTGGAAGTATTGATAGTAAAGCAAAAACTATCAGAATAATTATTATTTAATACTGATTACCACTATTATCGTTATCAATTTTTCAAAACCTTCGACTTTGAAAAGCCTACATCTGAGAGCGGCAAATTCACTCAAATTAAACATATGAGTAATTCCGCAAAAATGTCCTTAGCTGTAAACAAAGTTAAATATTTGTTATTAAGGGCACACCTTTAAGACCATTTTTTTCTTGTTCCTTGATCGATTAAATGAATAACAAAAATTGAACCTTATATGAAGGGTGACACATTTAAATATGCTACTAAAAATAGTAATACAAGAAAATATGTATATTCAGTGTGTTTTAATTATTTTATAGTCAGAAGTGAGATTAATTATGACAGAAATGTTCACAAAAATGTAATGTTCGTGGTTACAGAAAATATTTTGTTGCAGAGTCATTGAAATTCAATAGTTGAATTGCTTTGAAAAAATCATACTGTAATTCTATAAAAAAAAAAAATAAATAAATTTCTTTCCATTTTATGATAATAAAACTTTTATATTCATAAAATAAAAATTAAAACTGTAACATCCATTCTCGAAGATTTAAGTCAAATTGATCTTAGTTTAATTTTTTATTTTGCTTTTACAGTTGCTCATATTAGTAATATTTCACCAAATTTTATTTTATTAATTTGTTTGTAATTTTTGTTTTGTAGTCAGTAAAATTCAAATGGTCCATGTTTGAGTTACAACTGAATAAGAGTCATTTTAATTGAGAGCTGATACAAAGTAAAGCTTTCGAATACAAGTCTCGCGGATTGTTTCAAGCATGCGCCTCTAACTGGTCAGTGGTATTGAGTGGTCAGCCGTTAAAAATATACACACCACACGGCCAGTGTTACCGCAGTATATATTCCGTTACTACAAAGGCATTGCCCAGTCGCGCAATTAACCGGTATCTCCGGAATGACAAGTGCCTCTTTTTGTATATTCCAATCGGTGAAAGAATAAGTAATTTTTTACATTCTTAAATTCACTGATATCCTCTTCTCAGTTTTTTTCTGTTAAACAAATCTATATAAGTTATTCTTCGGTGAGAAATTAATAACACTTGTACACTACTATGATTTCATCTTTAAGAGATGGTTCAAAGTTTCATTTGTTTTTGAAAAATTGTATGATTTCATAATTGAATAACGAAATGATATTTTTCGGAGTTTAAAATTTGTATTTCCTTTGAATTTAGTAAATTTCTTACTTTTTCAGTTATTTAAATACAAGACATGTTTTGATATCTGTTTCTTTATTTTTTAAAATTGACATTAATATTGTAATGTATACAATATCCATTACAATTTCTTTCATTCATTTTCTTTACTTTTCTACTTTCCATATGCAGACACGAAAGTCTAAGGGATTATCGATCGGGTAAAGAAGCAACAGTTTTAGTTGAAGTAAAAAATGTTAAACAATATATGTTTTCATAATTCGCCGGTTCTATTTTATTTGAGCGTGTTTTATTATTGAGAATAAAGTTTAATTATATGTAATTTATTTGAAAAATCTTATATAACGTGTTTACAGTTCTATAAAATAGTATAAAGCTAACACGGTTGAAGAACAATAACAAATTAAAGGTGTAAATCAATGTAATATTTAAGGTTTTAAAATATAAATTAAAGCGGAAGCATATTTGTTTTATATTCCATAAGTAATTCACTGTTCCAACTTAAGGTATTACACTATACATATTCTTTACAGTTCGGAAGAAACTTTAAAGATGAGAAAAAATTATAAAAGATAAATATATTCTCTGGTAAAAATCCATATAAGGGCCTTATATATGTCATTTTTTATCTGGATATTATTACAGCAGTTGTCTGTTAGAAAACATGTATATTTTACTGATAACTTTTGCATAGTTTATTTGAAAATTATTTTTCATTTGATGTAAGAAAAATAAGATCCAAAAATAAACATTATTTATTGATTTATTTCGTTATTCATCATCAAATTATCCATGTAAAAGTAAAATAATACATGCAATGGATTTCCAAATCAATTTTGTCGAAAATTTTACATTGAAACTTTACAATGGAGGTGTTCTGATTCGTGTCGTCGCAACATTTTCTGGTTAATGAGTAGTCATATTATCATTGATTACAATAGCGTTTTAATGGTATTATTACATGCAACTAATACGTTATTTCAAAATGTTATATCTATAAATATAAAAAAAATAGTTTACCGAAATTTTTATTGATTTAATAATAATTTTAAATTCTATTTCATTCATCATTTCTGTAATTCAATAAAAATGCAAACTACAAGAATATAAAGTAATATAAATTAATATTCAGTTTTAATTTTTAGATCGGATTCAAGAGCTAATAAAGTTTTTTTTTTTTTTAAATTTATTTATTCTAGTAAATTGTAAACTCTATAAGAGACACTATCAGTATTAGATCGGTTACTAAAATAACTACCTACCAAAATCGAAATTTAACCAGGTTAATAAACGGTCAGGGCCAAATCCGAATATCCCTTTTTCCCAGAAATCTAAACCTTACACTGTTTGCATAATTTTACATTTGAAACCCAAATATCTTTTCTTTCGAGCTGTACTAGATTACAAGATAATTTTTTGCATAATCCTCCATACATCACATTCCAATGTACAATTTCAAAAATTGAAATACTCAAAATGAAAAAATTAAAATGTTAACAATAGAATATCCTAATTGCAGTTATTTAGAATCAAACTAAACATTTACAAATATTTTATCAGCCGTGTGAATCGATTTTAATTAGAGTTTGAACTAGTTATGTCAGGTAGTTAGGCATTAAACAATTGACTTACCAGATGAAAGAATTGATGACATTAAGACAATAAGACAGATTTACAGTTTAAAACAATACTTTATACTAAATTTATATCAAGGATATCCAAATACTATAAAAATATTTTAATTGATGAAACTCAAATAAAATGTATAAAGTAGAGTGGTTCATATACCGTCGAAATTAAAATCTGAAAATTATTAGGCTAAAATATATTTTTGCTCACAGTTAAATTTTATTTTCTCACCGATATACAATTAGTGTCTGAAATGTAGAATCTGATTTATATAATTAAAAAAAAAGTAAAAATAAAAACATATAACTATTGCCTTTTAAACTGAAACTGAGAAAAGGATAAATTTGAAAAATAATTCCGTTAGCCAAGCAAGTCGAACATATTGAAGTGCACGATGAAAAATATTTGCAGTCGATCGATCGAACTTTGCAACATGACGTTAATTTTCTAACGGTGAATTTAAGATTGACGAAGTCGTGCCCCAGGACGATCCTGAGAAGTCACGCGACATTGCAAATGCATGCTCTTGGGCGTCCTTCAAGGACGCAAAACGCGTCCGCAATCAGTGGGAATGGCCGATGCAAGTCATGACGATAAATTAACGAGCGTGATACGACCGACCCAGGTAATTGATTCTGCATAAAGGGTACCATGCCGGCTGGAATTTCAGCCTTGGTCCCGACAATGGACAGCGTGTCCTTCGACCATGAGAAGCACGCACCCGCTTTCACGATTATCCAGAAAGATGGCTTCGATAGTATCAGTCTTCCTGTTATTCAAGCGGATAAGGATTTCAGCGACGGCGATTCCTCTTCTGTCAAAACCATCATCACTGTCTGCTCCAGGAACGAACGAAACTCCAAGTTCAACAGTAGAAGACGACTTTGCAAATCCAACGATCACCTTGTAGCAGCTAGTTTACAGGTAGATGGCGTTCTAATCTTGGCAAAGAAGTAATTTCATCTCAATAATTGATGTGCTACTCTCTAATCAATGTCTGGAAACAACTACTTTGATAAAAAATAAACAACAAAACGTTTAGTAGTATAGTAGGAATTGTTGATACCCATTTATTTCTGGTTAAAAAGCTTTTGATATTATTTGACAGAATGCCTTTAATAAATTGTGTTATAAAATGGAGTTACAAATAGTTGAGTACAGAGTTAGTGTCTTTGAAGAGTTAGTGAATCTAATTGTATTTAAAACGTTGTATTAACGCGATACCGAAAGGAAATTCTCTGTTTCTCTCTTATTTTTAGTGATCTTTTAAATTATTTGATTGTTTTAATTAATTTTAAAAAACAGCCATGTACCGGTATTGACTATAGATGGGAGAATTTTATAAACTAAAAAACAATGAAACATAATAAATTACGTGAATAGTTTCAAAAGTACGATAATTTTTCGTACTTTTGAAATTACTTTTGTAGATTTTTATATTTTTCGCTATTTTTTAGTTTATAAAATTCTCTCATCTATAGTTAACACCGGTATAAAGCTGGTTTTTTAAATTAATTAAATAACAATTAAATAATTTAAAATATCACTAAAAATAAGAGAGAGAGACAGAGAATTTCCTTTCGGCATCACCTTAACAGTGATTATTTTGAAATTTTTGTTGTTTTGTAAAGTAAAAAGATCAACATTTTACTTCGAATTTGAAAAATAGAACATTATTTGTATTGAATGAAATTCATTATTTTTACAGAAAAAGTATAAATTATTGTTTATGTAATTATATGGTCCTTAATCTCCAGGAAGATTAATATTGTCCACAAAAATACAACTGCACACTTTGAGCAGCTGAAATTATTTTTATTTTTGTCTAATAATAACCAAAACCAGTTTAGAACAACAATTACTAAATTGCATTTTCGGATTCTGCAGAAAACTTCTGATGTATTAGTGTTTTTGATCATTTTTTAGATCAGAGACTGAAAAAATTAAAGAAAAGTACGATAAAATTGTTCATTATTCTCATATTTACTATTTAGACCAATAAACTTTATTAAAGTAAATTTTATTAAACTTTGTAAAATATTGCCAGTTTTTTATTCAAATATCATTACAATGTTCTGTTTAACCAGTTATGAAATTTAAGTCTTTGAATTGTTTGTATGACAAGTATTTTTTAAATTCAAGGAAGCAATATATGATATATTATATACAGCATAGAAAAAACTTCAGTTGTAAATTTCAATTTTAAAATAGTAAAAAGGGAAAATAAATTGTGACTTGTTTAAGGTAACCTTCTATCAAAAATGACGATTAATTAAAAAATTATACTAATTGAGGGGGTTAAAAGCAAAACGCGTAAAATCCATTTTTTAAAAAAATATTTCAATAATAAACTTATGCAGGTGAGAACATTACTTGTTTGATTAAAAGACTGCAAATGCTTAAATATTCAACATTAAACTAAAAATGTTCAGTTTTTATAATGGGGCTTTCTGGCTCTCATCTAAAATTCAGTTATCAACATGTTTTTTGTAACTTTCTTATAATGCACCAGAATGGATTTTACGTGTTTTGCTTTTAACCCCCTCAATTAGTATATAATAGAGACAGACTAAAATATTACTTAATAATAAATTGTAACAATATTTTCGAGTCAACTATTTTCTATTTAAAGCTGAAAAAACTGTAGTAACACTTCAAGCCGTTAAATTTCGAAATTATATTTTTTCATGTTTTTAAAACTTCAATTTATAATAGTAAGACAAGGTTTCGACCGATTTTGAAGTTCGACAGCTCAAATTCTTTGGGAAACCTTCCTCTGTAAAACTGTAAAACCTATTTTTTGTTTTTGTTTTTTTTTCTCAAAAGTTATGATAGTCTGAGTTTGAAAAAAAGAACAACAAAAAAGGCCTATTTTTGTTTGATATATCGAGTTTACAAATTCAAACTGTCATAGCTTTTGAGAGAAACAAAAAATAAAAAACGTGTCTTTCAGTTTTATAAAGAAAGATTTTCTGAAGAATTTGAGCTATCGAATTTTAAAATCGGTTGAAACCCTGTCACACTATGGTGATCTGAGAATGCTTATTTTCTGACTTCATATTTTCCGTAAAATGAGTAAATATCACAATTTTTATTAATGAGTTTTATGTACGTTTTTGAAACATAGAAGACTACATTTGTGCAAAATTTCAAAAACATTCAATGAAAATTGACGATTTTAAACAATCTCGTGGAAGGTTCTTTTAACTCTTAATTCTCAAAAATGATATAAAATCATATTTTATTAATCCTGTTTTTCTGCTAACTCTTTTTGTATACTATATGCATAAGTTAACTTAACTTAACTTGCTAAAGTAAAGATTATCATAAGATATGTTCAATATTGTTGTCTATATCATTGATAAACATAATATAATTTCGTGCCCTTAACACTTATAATCTACTATTTCGTTAAATTAAATCAATATGTTCAATAATGTATTATCTAATTGGATAGTTAACATGTTTGAATTTTAAGTTAGTAATCAATATCTTTTCTATGATAAAGTGTATTTTACGTTTATTATTTCTATATACATACCTATAGTGTTTGTATATATCTCTTATCTCATTTAGTTTTGTTAAAAATTAAGCTTCGACATTTTCAAGACTGTTTACATTTACATAAGAAATTTATTTTTATAAAACTATTTAATTTATTTTCAAAAGCTGTTCCATACACTTGAAAAAATGTATGGTTTTACTCTCAATTAAGTCTTACTATTTTATTTTAATGATGATACAGCCACCTTAATTTGTTTAAACCTTCAATTGCATTCAGTTGTAATTTAATATTCAGTTTTCGGTCTGGGTCACATTGATTTTATGTTAGTTAAAGATCCGGTTCTAAATCAGAAGATCTGATCAGGGTTAGACCTAAACCTTAGGTCACTATGTCCATAATAAAATAGTACTTACCAAAATATTAAAATTAAATATAAACAAGAACAAATAGATTTTCTAATAAACAAAACATATCTTAAAACAATAAATTATACTTATATGATTGTCATTCTTAAATCATTTTTTTCTTCGAGACCGCATTTCAACCTGGGTTCAATTTCTACTAAGAAACAACTGCAGTATTTTTCTGTTCTTTAATTTGAATTTACAAGTACCGTATTGATTATACGTACTGTTTTCATTTGAATATCAATCTAATTTATCATTTCATAATTTCAACAACCAGAATAAATTGAGTTTACTTAAACCACTTGATTCACAATTTATTCTAATAATTTAATGACTGTTTTAAGAAATATTATTTTTTGCAAACTAAAGTATGAATATAAAATAAATTTAAGTTCAACATTTTATGCATTAAAAGTTATTAAAAAGTCATTTGAAATGCATTAAAACACTTTTTATTTTCCATGTCATAAAATTATAATCACCATAATTTTAATAAAAGCATACAATTCAAAGAAAATATTTTATATTTTTTAGAATCAGCGAACAAGTCCGTTAAAAAGTAGATACAGTAAAAGCCATGGAAGTCTTCGAGACGATGATAAAAGCTCGAGTTATTCTGGAAAATCTTCAATGGTTCTTTCTACTGAAGACTTCAATGAAGTATTAAATGCAAAGTTACGTCGAATTCAGGAACAAGAAGAAGAAGCAGAGCAGATTCGTTTGCGCAATGCGAAACTCAATTATGTGAATCATCCAAAGCCTTTTATTACAACTGTTAAGACTGGTGAATTTTTAATGCCACCTCCAGAAGTGGCGGCACTTCTTGGCATCACTTGTAATCATTTGAGTCCAAATTCCGAGGAAAGCGATATGCAGTGTCGCATTAGGTTCAAACATCTGATGGCCATGAATCAACGAAAGCCGGAAGTGCGTCATCAGAGTCACAACGCACGCTGTCCTGTTGCTCTTCGAGCGACAGAAGAATTTTCTTATTCGCCAAATACACCTTCAACTATCACCACAATTTCATCGCAAGACGAACGACTCAGGAAGCAAAGAAAGCTGGACTTTGTGCAAACGTAAGTTGTGGAGGGTCAGGATTTGCTTGCACGACATCGAATCAATAGGTGGATGAACTAGCAGAATAGAAGTTGGGGAGCTATTGTTAAACATGGCATTCATGTAATTTGACGATTTTTATCGTTGCTCATAAAATCTAACTTTATGGCACACTGATTATGAATTACGATAAACCTTTAAGATATTAGGGCAATTTTTGTTTTTGGAAACTTTGTCAGGATCTTAACAGCACAATTGCGTTTCTTTATATGAGCGAATGATGATGACGATGAAGTTCTTTTAAAGTTGAAGGTGTTTATTACTGTCGTTAGAGTAGGCAAAATTTTATGCCTGCACGTTATTTAATCAATATAACTTGCTTTTGTGTAATCAAGAAATTTGAGAGACATTTAAAAACGTAAAATTATTTGAACAAAAATTTAGACAAGTTTTCAGACAAAATTTAGCTTATATCAATTTTTTTATCCAATCTTATTTTTACATTTTACAATTATTTTATTTGTTAATAATTAACGTTAGACGATAGTATGATAAAGTTTGAGTTCTTTACAGATAAATAAATCTTGTCACACGTCTAGAATATTTCATTTGATATGGTTTGGATTTAAATAAAATAATGATAAAAAACGTCAATTGTGTTTCTAGCCGTACACCTCGTTTCCCCAAAAAATTGGATCCAATCGAGGGAGATGAGAATTTCCTTCTAAACCGCGGGTAACAATTTAGATAAATTATGCTTCTGACATCACATTGCATTTGTTTTCAAACGCCAAAATTTGCATGAACAATTGATTCTGTAGCCTTTCGGTTCAGTTGATGCCAAAACTATATCTCGTTTGGCTATATGAATTTGCTAGCTTGAAAATTAATTGAGTGGGGTGATTATTAAACTAGTAAAATCTGTGTATGATATTCTAATATAAAACAAACTTTTTATGCGTAAATTTGCATAAATTGCACATTGTACAACTTTTAATCTAAAAAAACTGCTAATTATAGAATAAATCTAAAAATTAAAAAAAATGTTTCAACAAAAATGAATTTATTGCTAGACCAATATAAACGTGTAAATTGTGATAACACAATTTAGTCGTCAATTGATTACGGTAAATTGATAAACAGTAATTAATTTGTTTTCACAAATTGAAAATGTTAAATGACAATAAAAATCTTAAGTTTCACCATAGTTGTTTCGGCACTGGTTGTAGAAAACGTTTCACTATAGAATTTCATTAAATTTTATTTTTGTAAACATTTTTAAACACAATATTGACCTAATTTTGCTTCTTTTTCAGAATTTTATTTGATACATACGCTGAGAGAATTATGATTTTAAAAATTATGATCAGTGCTAGTAAACTGAATGCAT
>JABFPM010005208.1:0-11563 GCA_022817325.1 Idris sp. 1 HC-2018 | reverse complement strand
TATATTTTTTATTTGAGTACATGTGAGGTGTTCATGAGACTTTACAGAGACTTTGGGAGTACATCACGAGACTCTTAATTTTTACAATTTTTAATCTTGAGGTCTTTTGAGGATTAAATGAATATTAAAAAAATTTATTTAACATGGAATGAGATATTGGGGAGGTCAACTTGAGCATAAGAAAATTATGCCTCGGGATTATTAAAAAATGTACCGTCGTTGCGGCACAATATTTTACAAAACGATTTCATTTTATTTTCCTGTAGTTTTTATCATTTGTATGATTTCCTGCGTAATTAGTCTGGTTCTGGAAAAAAATTTTTAACAGACACCCGGTTAACCGAATAACCGATTACCTGAGCGAAAGGCAAAATTGTTATTAACCAATCACAAAATGCCATTTTAATATATTCTTGAATTCTAAAGTAATCTTTGATTTTCACACAGGTGTTATTTTCGTTTTTCATAATTGCGTCCTTTTCTCGCAATGTTAAATCGGTTAAACAGAATTTATTCTTCTGTTCGTTCCGAAGCTACCAAGTATCAGACACGTCCTCAGGTTGTGGTTAGAGGAAAGTCCTATAAACATATAAATTAGTTAAAAATATCACATAAGCACACGAAGGAAAAAATCATATGATTTTCCAATGCAAGTTGCGAAGATAAAATCCTAGACTGTTTTAATGCAAAAAAAATTAAGTTATCATGAATTTCAATTCCCTCTGCTAACAGTATCATCCCTCAGCATAATCAGCGATTTTTCATTAAACAAAAAATTACTACCGGTCAAAATTCTATCATCTAATTCAGTATTTGTTCTATAAAAGCTTTTTATATAAAGTTTGGATTTTAATTCAATTTTAAAGGAATATGTAGGTGAAAAAATAGATACCCGATAGAATCATCGGATTGACTTAGAAATGTGCATGTTCGGCCCCCCTCCCCTCCTTCACCTAATAAAAATTACATTTGTTCCAAAATCCAACGTTTGTTTTTTTCATATTTTTAACATATTTTTTTACAATTTGTTTTTCTTTCTTTGTAATGTTTCTCAAGTTTGCCAGAGTATATTTTGTCCATCATAAAATACTAATAAATATAAAATTGTACATAAAAAAGTATGCAACGATAGAGTTGATCCAGTCTTGCTCTAGTCAATCTATTAACTCTTTCAATACGGAATTATTTTTAGATCGAAAATTTAACTTTTGTATCTGAATTTTTAAATAATACTTCAGATAAAATGATTTACTAAACAAAGTTCTTAAATCTGAGCAATATGTATCGGTAGTTGAAATATTCAATTGTAGTCACAGATTTTAGTATAATATATTTAAATAAAAATAATTTAATTAATATACTAAGTTATCATATTTTGAAAATTTAAGACAAAAATTATTAGAATGGGTGGTGGGGGGAGAAGGATTGGTAAATATACACTGTACAGCATTGACTTTCATAAAATAAGATCACCATAGTTATGATCGTCATTTTTCAGAAACAGCTTCATTACACTTCAACTGGATAAATTGTTTCCTTGTTAGTTGAAATAAAATTTTAATATTAATAAAATTACACATTTAATACTGATGTAATATCGAACAGCTTACTTGGATGTTATGAAATCAACTCTAATTAAATATAATTTTATGGTCGTTGCAAAAAATTTCATAAGCTTCTGGCTTTTATTTGATTATAAAGATACCCACAAAGAATTCTACAAACAAAAAGACAGTAAAAAAACGTTTCAAAAGAACCACGACTGTTTTAATGCATTCAAAAAAGCCATTCATTTCTGAATATTGAATCACCACAAAGACTTTAAGACGTAAATACAACAAAAGTACTGTTAAATATATATATTATTATTTCCTTTTGAATAATCCCATAACCCGGTATTCGTGGTACACATATTGTATGTGTAAGCTAAAATGCGATTCGCAAACTGAAAACATTTTATTATTAGGTCACTACTCGGAGCGAACGAAAACGTAGGTATTACGGTGACCGACCGTAAAAACTCCGGTGACGAGTAAACTGTTCTATCGTTACCGGAGATACTACGGTCCGTCGTGATTTTCATGTTTTGTCATGGGGTGCCAGAACGGACTGAAAATACAGCAATTATTACGGCGCAACACAGGACTTATCGTGGTCTACGCCGTAAGTTTCACGGTGAACCATCGTAATTTTTACGGTCGCTCGCCAGACTAGACCAACGCATTTTCGTGATATTCGAAAAATCGTAGATCAGCTGACTTACTTATTCACGTGCTATGAAACTTATAGTTGAACTAGAATTTATTAAAATAATTGTTGTTGAACTATTATAATTGATTAATCTAGTTGTCAACGACGTTGAAGATCTAATTCTAAAGTAAGTAACTTTATATTTATTTGAATTAAAATATCGTGTGCTGATTTTAGCATTATCAACTAAGCATAACCTCAAATGTATGTGTCATCATCGCTCAATTTGTGATTTGATATCTTTGCAATAAAATTTGTCGTTTACCTAAAAATATTTTGTTCATTACTTTTTGATCAATTTATTTACGATTTTAATAAATAAACTTTTTAATTATGACCTATTATATAATAATAAAGTTAATTTCACAAAAACGTATTTAAATTAAATATAATTTCAACATTAAACTTTCATTACCGCACTTGAATAAGTAAGTCAGCTGATCTACGATTTTTCGAATATCACGAAAATGCGTTGGTCTAGTCCGGCAAGCGACCGTAAAAATTACGGTGGCTCACCGTGAAACTTACGGCGCAGACCGCGATAAGTCCTGTGTTGCGCCATAATAATTGCTGTATTTTTAGTCCGTTCTGGCACCGTAATTATTACGGTGACAAAACGTGAAAATCAAAGCGGATACCGTAGTATCTGCGGTAACGATAAAACAGTTTTCCGGAGTTTTTACGGTCGGCCACTGTAATACCTACGTTTTCATTCGCTCCATGTTTTTTTACCATTTCCTATGAAACTAGCCTGGTTTTGGCAAAAAGAAATTAACGAACACCCTAATATATTTAGATTATTTATCTAAAATATTTATATAAATTCTAAAAATTACTTTTTTTATTTAAAAAATTAAGTTCAACTTTGACCAACAATGTGAGTTACAAAAAATTAATCTACATTCTATTTTTATAAATCCCGATTGTAAATCCAGTTTTATCCATATTGATGCATAGGTTAGAGTAACGCCGCTGTATAGAAAGAGCGCACTCGTTTTTCGTTAGTACTATTTTATATCTCGACGCTATTCTAATCTGTACGTCAATGTACAAAAATTGAAACTTTAATTTGAATTTTCTCCAAAAATAAGAGAATAAAAAATATGGAAAAAATCATGTATGTCTATTTAAACTTGAACAGCGATTTGTTGAAATATTAAGTAATTCGTAAAATAAAAAAACATGTGGAAATTTCTCATGGAAATTTTTCATAGAAATTCCACATCACTTTCAAGGTTTTGTTTCTGACTATTATTATTTTAAGAACTTGTAAATGTTATTTTGAAATTTACAAATAATAGGTTTATATAATCAGTAATTGAACATTTTGATTATGGAGCAAAATTTTTTTATTCTCTTATTTTTAAAAAACAAATGAGTTTTTTAGGCAAAATTTGACAAATAAATTTAAATGAACAATTTTTTGTGTTTAAATAATTTATAATACATAATTAATCATTAATATAAAAAATAAAGTACAAGTATTAGTCACGTCGCGGTGTTACCAACGTAATTTTTTGGTTAGGAAAGCATCTCACATATGACCGTTTGACGAGGTGAGTCGGTGAGTGATTTACCGCGAGGTAAATTGGGTTATTTGCATTATAAATAATGATAATTATTTTCGATTTTTTTCGAAGAACTTTTTTCTTTAAAAAACAATTCTTTACATTCGACATGATTTGTGAGTCTAATTATGAAACATTTTCATTAAAAATAAATTAAATTAATAATGAAGTTCTTCGAAAAAAATCGAAAATAATTTCGTGACTAATAAGTGAAATTAAACAATATAATTTTTATTAAAAAATGTGTAACTTATCTCAGAATTTCAAGTTTTATAATTATTTCATACTTTTAGAATAAAAATATAATTTTGTTCTTGTTAAAAAAGATTTATCCAAAACCAACGATGGAAAACCGATTGTCAGTCGCAGATTACGTGATCATAGTGACCATGCTCCTGATTAGTTCCGGTATTGGCGTTTATTACCGTTTGACTGGAGGCAAACAAAAAACCACAGACGTAATTAAATTTTATGTTCAGTTTAATGTAATCAGACGACGTTGTTTAAACAAAAAGTATACTTTGACTTTTATACCTTGAAAATTTAAAAATTAGATGCAAAATAAAAAAGACCATATTTTTTCCAGGAATACTTTCTGGCCAACCGATCCATGTCGATATTCCCAGTGGCTGTGGGTCTTATGGTTTCATTTTTCTCAGCAGTTAGCATTTTAGGAGTTGGATCGGAGATTTACGTTCATGGGACCCAGTTCGTGATGATCAATCTGGCCTATGGTTTTGGAACCTGGTTTGCTGCGCACCTCTATATACCTGTGTTCTTCAAGGTCAACACTATGAGTACTTTTGAAGTAAGTTTCCTAAACAAAATTTTATAATTTTGTTTTGCAACTATTTAAAAATATGTTCTTGTCTTTTTTAAAATGTAATTCTTTTTTTTTCTTCTTTTTTAGTATTTGGAAAGACGTTTTGGAACAGCAACGAAACTTCTTGCCAGTTTTGGGTCCGTAGTGCAACTATTGCTGTACACAAGTATCGCCCTGTATGCGCCTGCTCTCGCACTGGAGGCCACCACGGGTATACCACTGACAACAAGCGTCGTGGGGATTGCATTGGTGTGCACATTTTATTCCACTATTGGCGGAATGAAAGCCGTTTTAATTACCGACGTATTCCAAAGTGTGCTCATGTTTGTCTCAGTTATTCTGGTTATCGTTACAGCGGCAGTCGATGTCGGGGGTTTAGATCAGATTTGGCAAATTGCAGAAAAAGGACATCGACTGGAATTTCTCAAGTGAGATCTATAAAATCACATAATATAACTTTCTAAGTAATTATTTCAAACGTTTAATAACAATTTCACACATTTTAGTATTTCACCAGATCCAACAGTCAGGCATACCTGGTGGAGCCTTTTTATTGGCGGATTTTTCACTTATCTATCTCTCTATGGAATCAATCAGATCCAAGTACAAAGACTGCTTACCATTCGGTAATAGTTGTATCATTTTTTATATTTATTCTTATACTTGTTGAAAATTTCAATACCATTAAATAGAACAACTTTTCTCCGATTTTCTTAATTTTTTTATTTCAAATTTTGTTTAATTGTTAACGGACTTTTAGTTCGGTTGAGTCATAGATGAATCATTCAAAGTGAATTGTAATCATATACTTAAAACTCACTAATTTATACATTAACCCGTTAACTCAAATTTTTTTATTTTAAGTGGAATTTATTTATTTTTCACATTTACGGTATATATTAAGCATTTTAAAGTAAAAATGCAGTTTTTAAGATTTTTTTTTCTTTTTGCAAAAATATACATTCAAACATAATTTCTCATATCAGCGTGAATAATTAAACATTCATTTAAGATATTATTTATTTTATTTAAAATAAATGTTGTCCAATACATTTTGAGTTAAAGGGTTAATTATTATTTATAATAATAAATAAAATTGGAGCAAGGTTTCACAAATATAGTAAAACTTTACATGAGTCTGTAAAATAAATGTAGAACTCTCATTATCACAACAAATATAATAAAGTAATTTAAATTTATACTTATTAAGATCATGTATAATATGTACAAATACATTTGCAAGAAGTCTACAACGTTTCAAGTATTTTATTAAATTGATACGATTGTAATAAACAATTTTTAACTACGAATTAATAAATTTTTATATAATTTACAGCTTAAGTAAATTCAACGAAATTAAAAAAATGTGCTAAAAATTTAATTAAAATTACGAAAAAATTGTGTGATGATTTGTTGACACAAGTTTGTTTTAAAATAATTTTTTTTCTAAATGGCTTGGACAGTAATGATTTTAGAATCTTGGAAAACCTAAATTTCGTTTCCACTTTAAGTTTACTTTTTTAAACTCGTATTTTTAATAAATGTAAGTCACTAAAACTTGACTATTGTAAAAATACTTATATTATTTACCGATGAAACTAAAAAACTACAACAGTTAAATTCTTTTTTGATAATTGCTTCATTTAACCATATTCAAAAATTCTATTGTCTTGATCCAAATCTACTTTTATAATTGCAGCAAGCTCAAATCCGCGCAAAACGCCTTATGGTGGAGCTGGCCCGTAATCACAGCTCTGTCTCTGACCACCTGTTTTTCGGGTCTGGCGATGTACTCCAAGTACTGGAACTGCGATCCACGTGAAAGTGGCCGCATACAAACTGACGACCAGCTGATGCCGCTCTACGTGATGGACACCCTGTCGGAAAAGTTCCACGGAGTACCAGGTCTTTTTGTCGCCGGTGTTTTCAGCGCTGGTTTGAGCACCATATCCGCGACCCTAAACTCACTGGCTGCAGTCATTTTGGAGGACTACATTAAACCCATCTGCCGAATTCGGTAATTCCCTCAAAACCAAAATTAAATAATTACTTTGTCAAATGGTGATTATTTTTGTTAATAGGAAAATAGAACTGTCTCAGGGACAGACTTCATTTATAAGCAAGACTCTTGCCTTGTTGATGGGACTTTCGTGCCTGGCCGTGGCGACTCTCGCCGGTTATGTTGGCGGCATTCTCGAGGCAGCACTTAAAATCTTGGGCCTCGTTGGCGGACCGATGCTCGGACTCTTCACTCTTGGAATGTTCACCGAGACTGCGAACCAGCCAGGCGCTATCATCGGATTCCTCGTGAGCTTAACGTTCTCCTTTGGCTTTGGATTTGGCGGACCAAAGCCATCAAAACTGCCGGTATCAGTCGACGGATGCAACAGCACAGGTCCAATTGACAGTTTCACACTCAATGTCACCCAAGTTGCTATGCATAATAGGTAATTATCCAAAAATTAATGTCATCTTTTGTGAAATTTGTTTTGCATTTTTTTTCTTTTGTTTTCAGTGGAAATGATGACTCCTCCTACATGTACCTGTACCGTATTTCCTACTTATGGTTATGTCCTTTGGGCTTCCTCATATGCTTCGTATGTGGACTGATTGTAAGTTTCGCGTGCAGGATCATTTTTAAAAATAACACTCCAGTTAATCCTGACCTTCTAACGCCTATACTAGCCAATAGAGTGAGAAAAAGAGAATCCAAGAATCGAAGTAAGGATGAGCAGACCCTTCACTTATAAAAAGAGGGAAAATTAAAAAAAAACTTTTTTTCATAAGTTTCTTTTCTAGATGAATTTTACTAAGGTTTTAATCTTTCCAACTAGTTTATCTTTAAGTACTTAAAAAGTGAAACAACTTTCTATTGTTAATCTAACAATAAGCAGAAGATGTGTACTTATGTTCAGTTTTATATGTCTTCGTTCAGTATAAAAAGACTAATATTTTTATAAAAGCCGTTCTATATAAACAAAGTTTGCGATATTTTTACAAACAAAAGTTGTTCAATGTTTTTTACTACTAATAATTGATTGATGAGCACGTGCTGAGTTTGAAACTGTACGTGTGCAAGTGAGAAGGCTGATATCTATTTGAAACTTGCGTAAGAGCGTTTGAATGTGCAGGTCATTGGTTGGGTCCGTCGTTCTGTATGTCACCGTACTGCGCACGAGGCACAAGCACACCAGTCCGACGGCATTCCATCG
Source organism: Idris sp. 1 HC-2018 (assembly GCA_022817325.1). Classification (NCBI taxonomy): domain Eukaryota; kingdom Metazoa; phylum Arthropoda; class Insecta; order Hymenoptera; family Scelionidae; genus Idris; species Idris sp. 1 HC-2018. Next base: position 3,710 of record JABFPM010005208.1, on the reverse strand, counting down.
TGATTTGCGAACGTTTCGGTAAACGTTCGACATCGTGCGTTCATGCCGTTTATGCAGGCCTTTTTCAAAAAAGCCAAAGTCAATTCATTTCTTTGCTACACGGAAAAAATTTTGGGGCATCAGACGTACTTGCTATAGTACGTCCGTCGAATTATAGGTTATGGTGTAACAGATGCCTCGTAAACGGGGCATCAGAGCTCCCGCAATGAGAAGCATCAGTTGTCTTTTTTATTGATGTAACTGTTGCACTGAAAATAAGACAAAAACCGTATGTGTAATGAATAAAAATGACAAAATAAATTGGAGTTAACATTTAATAACTTTTAATTAATAAGTACCCATTTATACAACATTTTATTTGGCAATATTTAATTACTTAAAATAAGCACAATTCAGTCTATCAAAACAAAACCTTATTATATTTTTTCTGTTATAATAATATTTTAAGAATATTAAATATACTATAAATTAATAGTAAATTGAATATACAAAAATTAAAAATAGTTTGTAAAAATTAAAATATTCTTAAATAGGAATCTTATTATTAATTTAAAAATTAATTAAATAAATAAATAAAAAAAAAAGTCCTTGATAATTTTTCTTTAAAAAACATCTAATTAAATTTTAGAATATAGTCATGATAAAATAAAACATACGAAGGTGACTTACAATAAATAAATAATGAATATACCTTTTTCTATTATTGCTTACAAATTTATTTACTTTTATAATATAAAAATACTAGATTACAAAAAGGCTAGATTTTGTCGCGAAATTCTCGGAATTACTAACTTAAAATACATTTAATTTTGGAATTAAATAAAATTATAAGTGAAATAAGAAAAATGACATATATATGAATTTACAAACCATATCGAGTTGCGATATACTGAGTATTGTTGATTGTTACATGTAAAACAGGAGAAATAAAAGGTAAATCTTTGTGTAAAACTAATTTAATGCTATTAATGTTTTGTACGATGTATACGTGGTAATGCGATTCGAAAGTAATTTCGTCAAACACTTGAAAATAAAAATAAACCGAGTTATCTACTGAAACAATATTTAAAATTTTTCCCACTTATAATTTAATGTGTTCCATATTCGTTATAATAAACATTTCAGTTTCTTATGAGACACCGTTGATCTTGACTTGTGAGTAATGTTTGCAAGACTCGTTAAGAGTTTATCTGTAAAATAAGATTTTTTTATTTGCAATATTTTTGACGGCACCGAATTGCAACGAGGTTTCGAACTGAAGAGTATGCATGCAACATATCACACATTATTAAAATGTGTTTTTGTATGATAGTCTTTAAACATTTTTTTACAGCTTGTACTTTTTGCAGTTAACTTTATTTAGCGATGATAAAACTCATAACGCATACCCCAAAAAGAAACTATTGGTCCATTTTGGAGTAAAATTCTGGAATAATGGGTCACAAGATATGAAATTTCGGTTTCAGTTCGCCGCACAATTTTATGTGTGATTCATTAAGCTCTTTAACTAAACTGGCAATTTTTTTAAGTCTGTTCGAACAACACGTGGCGAAAGTAAAATATCAATTATTTTACACAAACATAAGTAAAGCTGCCAATGTACGCCATTTTTATCAACTAAATCACCGACAATAAGAGAAAAAAATTGAATATTTTATTGGCGAAGTTTTTTTAAAGATAAATTTGATTTTGTTTTTTTGTTCATTTTAATAATCAAGTTTTTTGGTAAAAGTTGTTTTATGGATAAGTTAAAATTTTAGAGGAACCTTAATGGTTTTCCAGAAAATAGAATGATGGCATTAAGAACGAGTTGTCTTATACAAAGAGAAGCATGAAAACTAGCATTCTAAAGCTTTGGAGCGTGGTGATCATCGATGGAACGGTTATTTCATTTAATTATAGTGAAGTTCCGAGCCAAATGTCGCCGACAACTAGGCTTAGGCTTAATTTTCTCTGAACCAAAAGCGGCGCTCTTTCTATATAGCAGGGACAACATTATAATTGGCTTTGTGTAAATTTAAGAAATAAAAAAAACAGTTTTGTCTGACATTTAAATGGAAGGAAGGATTTTCTAGGAAAAATTTTTATTTTAAAATGAAATAAAATTGATACATTTGAAACTAAATATTTGCTGAACAAATACATAACTCTATCAGAGTTAATATATAAATAGGAAACTGTACTTCTTTCGGGATGCTTAAATGAATTTTGATAATGATATCAAAGTTCAACATTGTCAGATAATCCGAGTCGTTCAATGAATTTCACTGATACTGTTATGTCCGATATATCTCGCGTGTACGTACAAACGTATAAAGCGATAGTGAAAATGGAGTTCAAGTGACGATTAGCCTGGTGAAAAAGCAGCTAAATTGCGGAAAGAGTTAATAATAATCGCCACGCATCATGTACACACATATAAATGGGTCGAATTAACCTGGAGAAATCGCGGCAATGCTTTTTTCTGCAAATATTTAATCACTTCAAACTCACCTAAATCTTTCTTGCCGCCGGATCCACAGCCACTGGGAAATCTGTAACACATTTTTCTAACATTAATAAACTATTTTCCGCAAAATTAAAAGCAGAAAAAAATTAACAAACTTATTAAAAAAAAGTTAAATTAAATAATCCAGGCCAGAATTTAATAAAAATGGTTCTAATTAATGAACTTATATATTTATAAAAAATGAATTACATTTTTTTATAATTCAGCGAATTTTAATGCAAATCATTTGTACTGTTAAAATTATTTGTAAAATTGATTTGCTTTTATTAAACAGCACTCATAATAATATTAGCTTGAGAAGCGTCAATTAATGGGATACTGCCCACGATGGAACGAAGACGAATCATAAATAACGTGCTGCAACCAATCGTCCTCCATTATATCCCGGAGCTTTGCCGCGTATCCTGATACGCATTCCTGGCATACCGAGAGAAAAGGACTTGTTGCCTTTCTATATATTTTTTTTGTTTCAATTTTCCTCGAGTAAATGAAAATTATTTTTAAATATATATGCTTTTTATTGAGCATTCTCCGCATGATTTTCTGTGTGCAATAAGCAAGTTCAATTTATTTGATTCATTCTTTGTGGAACAATGACCGGGAAAGAAAAACAGGTAATGATAATATAGCCAGAGTGGTGTATTAAAGTGCAGATATACGCACAGAAGAATGTGCCAATTTGAGTTAAATCCACTATCCCTAGGGTGTATGCGTTAAATTTGTTAAATGAATGGAAAATATAAATTCACGCATTTGCATAACAAGGTGCAAGTAACTGTTAAATCCCATGACGGTGCATAACCATTCATTTTATAAAGCTTTTTTATCATTTAACATTGTTTTCATTTTTACAAGACGAGGTTTTAACATTTTTCTTCAAGAATACATTTTTTTTTGTTTACAGTTGTTGTTTTTAATTAAGTAACTAAGAACTTGTACACTTTAAATTTTAAAAAGTTTATTAAACTTTAAAATCTTCTAAACCTTACAAACTTTAAGTTTAAGCAACTTTAATAATTTTCAAAAATTTTAAGCTTAAAGAACTGTGATAGATTTAACAACAATTAAGTTTGAAGAACTTAAATAAAAAATATTTATAAACTCTTAAACTTTCATTTTTCAAATTTGTAGAATTTGAAGTAAGGGAGATTTTAATTTTCTCTTGAAAATTGTAAGCAGAAATTCAGGAAGAATGTCTCCC
>JABFPM010005207.1:0-11564 GCA_022817325.1 Idris sp. 1 HC-2018 | reverse complement strand
CCGCATATTTGTCTATTTATTTATTTATTTATATTCAAATTACATTATAAATATCGACTATTGAATTATCAGCAAGGTAATACTTTTTAACCAAAAGAAATTATTTGGTTTAAATTAAAACATCGTGTATGTGCAAATAAAAAACAATGTGTATATTTTCAATAATAAATTTGTTTACTAATTGATTTGTTTTTATAGGCAATACAAAAATTCATGTGAATTACAATTTATTACATTTAAAATTTACATGAATTAATTTAATAAAAACATTGTTTTTAAAAATGTACTTTTAATTTGCTATAATAATTTAACACTTTTAAAAAAACTTTTATATTTTTGTAAATAATTAAATACAAAATAATTTACTTCTTTTTTTAAATCTAACCTTCTAAATAAGTGACCATTTAAAAGAAGATACTTCTATACTATGATAAAAAAAAAACTTTATAAATTAATACATTTTCACTTCAACATGATTATTTAATTTATAATTAAGATCGATTTTATTTTTTTTTATATTGTTAAATCTAAACTTACAATTAAATTACAACTTCACAGAAAATTAAAGCAAAATTCAATTAATTAATTACAATTTTACGTTAGCAATATGAATGTGGTTTTAGACCCCCTATCTTTGTGAGCTATTAAATAAACTAAAACATTTTAACCATTTTATAAGCCAACCTTGTGTATTTATAAGTTAAGTGTGTTATTCTGGCGGCAGATCGCAGAAGTTAATCCCCTTATCTAAAGGCAATCAAAAGAGTGAACGAAAAATGATCAAAAGCGTGACCAGATGTGACATATCAAAAGCACGAATTTGTATTATTGTTATTTAAGCAAGCACCTGAGCTATTGTGTAAAATGCTGTTAGCGGGTACAAAAACGGTTGAGTGTCATACGTTTGAGTGAAACACACATTTTAGCACACAGCGATATATGCATACGTACAAGAAAAATGTTTACATACTAGATTTTTTTTAATATAATCTTTCAACTTTTATTATTATCCTAAAGTAGCAGATTTTAATTTTTGTTTGCATGTTGAAATAAATAATTAGACACGCTAAAATAGTTGAAAATAAATTAGGGCAGCAGTTGCGTTGCAAAAAATATAATTTTGGAGGAGTTTTAGTGTGTAAAACTGTGATAAAGATTTAAAACCGTAATCTGATTATTAGGGTCATTACGATAACAAAAGAAGAGCCACAGAAGGAAACAAATTTTAGTAAGATGGCCCAAGCTGTTGTCGTGACCATAAGCAATTTTCGACTTCCTAGGATCGTGTCGGCTATTCGATACTTAACTCTCATTGGAATAATGCGGTAGCTCGCGGGACAAGGTCTATGTTAATAACACAGATCACTTCATCGCATGCACGTTTATTACTTAGACGAATCAGCGAGGGCTTTTCCATTTCACTTGTATTTATATAATCTTTTTCACTTTCCATGAATATTTATGAAGCAAACGCAAACAATTGATATAACTTGAAATAAGTTTTGAAATTAACCGAAAGAATTAGGTGCCGGAAGTTTTTGTCCTTGAAAAAAGAGCCGAGGTTATATGCTTCGACCTTTTATGCAATTATTTCCCTAAACGTAAATCAAATTCCACTTTCAAAACTGCGGTTCAACTTCTTATTGAAAATTTTATTCATCTACAATTAACTTATATACTTTTTTTTCAAACTTATTTAAACAAAAGGAAGAAAAAAGTGACGCGTTGAATTTCATTTTAGCATTAATTGTATTGTTTTTTTAGTTAGACTTTATTATATAGAGTTATTTTATGGATTATATAACCACCATTTATAGAAATATAAAAGAAACTTTTCTTAAAAAAATAAATCATAATAATTTCATATTGTATGATACTTGAAAATCATATACACATTTCAAAGAGTTGCATGTACGGCAATGAATTATTTACTTTCACAAGGGGATTGCTTTATATTTTTCAGTTTTTTGACAAAATAAAAAATTAATATAATGTATTTATGATTAATGGTGGCTATAACACATTTCAAATTACACGTAAAGTATAAACCGACAGTATAACAGTTTAAATTGAATGCAGAAAGAAAAATATACATGCAAGAGTTTCCATGATTTTGGTTAGAAGTATGATAAATTGCAATGCGGAATTGAGACGCAATGCGTCATCGTTGCTGACGACATAAAATCACGGTATTATGAGGAGGTATGGTTTTAAATGTTGCGACCCATACTTTATATCAAATAATAGAAAAAAAAAGTTATCGTAAAATTTTTTAAAATTATGTGAAGCAATTAACAAATATTCGATTATTTTCAATACATAATTAAACAATTTTTTTCTGTTCAATTAACTAATTTTTTTGCAAAATTTTAAATAAAAAGTTTGAAATTATCTTTTTCTATGTAATTTGAATTTTCCTAATATTTCAAATTAACTGCGATAATAGTTTAGATAGATTTGTATTGTAAAAAGTATTTGAAATAAAAAAAAGAACAATAATGATTATAGTTTTACAAATTCTTTTGTCACATTTTTGTTCATGTCTTATACATTATGATGGCAAAAATTCGCCAACTTCAACTCACGTAGGAGTCATAACTCTGAAGCACTCTTTATCGCATACCATGACGGCGAAATAGTTTTTCCTGATTCAAGGGAGAATAATTTTTTTTGGCTTGACTTGATACAAAAACGGCGTGAAAAGAGTATTTCACTGGCACTTTCTTTAAAAATTTCGTGAGTTAACATTAAACGTTGAAAGTTGAAAGTTTACTTATTCATGATCAACTGTTTAGATAATTATTTATCAGACTTTTGCTTACTTTTAACTTTGATCAAGTTACCAATTTCTGCTGCTGTTTTCATTCTGAATTATAATTGCAAATTCTATTGCTTCAAACTACTTTGCAAAATTAACATTTATGTAATTAATTATAGTATTAAGAAATATTAACAATTCAAAAAGTGAATTGCTTTTTGTCTAATTTAAATATCATTTAGTTGTGGATGGACTTAGTAACTATTGTTGTCTAACATTTTTTATCCAAAATTACTTTATGATTGCGAAAAAAACTGATTACATTATTCATTCAGAAAATTATTTAAAAGAACAAATCTGCTCAAACAAAAAATTCATTAAATAAAAAAGTGTTGGCTTATTTTGCACAATTTTTCACTATTTTCACCGTTTCGCAAGAAAAAGAGTTAAAAATTGCGCGAAGTAAGTGAACATTTTTTTAAATAAAGTCACCTTTACACTTCGAATAGAGTTTAAATAAAAATTTCTGCTCCAAAAGTTTATTTATGATTAATGTATCCAAAGCAACATCTTCTTTTATTCAATTAATATTATTATTTATACTTGATAACGATTCATTGATTTAGCTGTTTTATTAAAACTTGAATTCTTCAAAAGCATTCAGTAATATTTTTTTACTGAGTGTACATATTTTACAATGATATAATGTATCTGTGAAAAGTAGATATAAATCATTTCTATTTCTTGTTTATAAATTTGTACATCATTTATTTTGCAAGACTTACACGTCTGACTATTTTTAGATACTATCTACTTGGAATGTGTATTTATTTCTAAGCATATAAGGCGTAAACTTTCTTTATACCTGTGTTTAAATGTGGTATCCAATAGTTGAGCTCATTTTCAAGAATAATAAATAAAATTATAAATAAATTGATGCGAAGTTATAAGTCTTGAACAGTACGATAACGGAAGCTTAATTAGTGTGAAATAAAAAGAAAACCAATCATTTTGTAGGAAATGACACAGGTATAACCAAGTCGATAACTAAGTTGTAATTGGATTTCCAATGAGATTCTCTGTGAATCCAGCAAGCCGATTTACGTGACCTTTTACAAGAATAAAACCGTTCTTTTAAACACACAGCAATTTATTGGAATGTATCACTGAATGTCAAGTGCGCTGATGATTTGTCAAAGATACACATTTAAGTGTCATTAATTAAGATGTTATCATTTTTTAAAATAGTGTGTGAAATACTTAAAATATTTTGTTCAGTTTGTTCAGATTATTTATTTTCACTCGAATACTCAGTCAATAATAATTCAGAGAAAATAAATGTTTTTCTACTTAAAAACAATTTTTTTTATTTTAAACAACTTTCTCTTAGCTTTTGAAAATGAGAAATCACCAATAATAAATACAATTAATTTAGATTAGAGTATTTCTGCTGGATTTTCTGTTGCATTCAGAATTTGCAAATTCGAATGACAACTAGTCAAATATGCTTTTACGTTGTGCTTGTATGTTCACATCGAATTACTGAAGGTGACTTTTGCCCTATCTGTCAGAGAATAGTTAATTTTATTATAAAAGCAATAAACAATTTTTTATACTTTCATAAAATGTTTCGAAATAAACTTTTTAGTCATAAAAATTGGTAACATTCAAGAAAAACCAGTTAAGTGAACGTTTATTATGGAGTTGCAAAAAGGATTTTTTTCTGCGCTTTTATTTGAAATTTTTTTAATTTTTTAATAAAAAATGTTTCTTTTAATATATGCAGCATTGACTACTTTATTATTTTTTTTGCTTTCTTTTCAACTCAAAACTAATCAATCTTAATTTAAGAAACTGGCTATTGAAAATGCATCAGTTTGAAAGCTTTAATGCATCTTATTCATGATATTTACTTTAAAAAGTGGGTTGAATAGAACTTTGATGAAAAAATTGTTGTAAGACAATCTTTCTCTATTCATTTAACGATACATTTTCCAAATGCTTTATTATTTTATTTTAATTATCTAGCCATTAAAAAAAAGACAAAATCTTCTTGTATCGCTTTTATTTCTGATCTAAATAAAATGAAAAAAAATATTTATGAAATAACGGAAGTTGTAGATATTTTGATCTTTATTTAAAACTGTGTAGTATGAAGGATGTCGAACAATATTGTTTAAATTGGATTTTGCATAGCATAAAAGTACTAAATGAATGACGTTATATTGCAGAAAAATGGGATAGAAATAAATTTTTTTTTCGCTTATTATATGCTCAAATAAAAATGATCGTTAAAATTTAATATTACTAAATCACAATTGACATTTAATATCTACTGACAGAGATCATACATTTATTTGTAAAATGCAAATATGCAGTGTGACAATGTTATTATATTTTAACATGTATTCAATTACAAAAGAAAATATTCTTTATTCGATCATACTTATGAACTCATTGAAATTTATAATTTAGTGTAAAAATGAAATTGAAAAAATAATGACAGTAGATTATAAAATGTAAAGTTATTTTTGAAGTGCACAAAAGTTTAGTAAATAATTTGTTTATTTAGTGTAAAACAAAAAATGAAATAAAAATATGTTCAAGTATAATTTTAGATTGACATATTTTGTTCGTGTTATGCACAACAAAAAATAAATAAATAAAAATCAAATAAAATTCATATATAATAAAATAATATTTTTTTATTACCCATCTAGAACTATGATTGATTTCAGTCATTTCTCACCTTTAGTTACTTACTACGATTTGTTTGTTTGTTTGTTTTTTTTGTTATGCCTTGCACGCACAGATTGCTTGGCTTATGTGTCACATATATGACCATTTTATTTTTCCCCCTAGAGACCTCAAAACCTTTTGATTCTTTTTGAATCTCCCTGGGATAACTGAAAGTTGAAAATGGCACAATAAAAGTAAAGTTTTATTAATAAATTATACATTTATTGTATATTCGAATTTATACATAAAAAATGTACTACTTTTTTTTAATTTACAACATTATCATTTTATCTTTATTCAAATAACAGTGAACCATAATTGACGAAAATTTAATCACAGATAATTTCAAACTTTACTCAACTGCTAAAAATGTAATTAATTTTAGAGTAAATGCGTCCAGTTTTTTCATTAACTTGTTTAAACTTGGTATTAATAACGCTACGTCTATTTTTGTGTAGATTACATTTTTGCATATTTACTTACTTAAAAGATATACAAATAAAAAACCAACGTTGAAATAAAATAAAGATATCAATTGATCCTGAATTAAAATACTATTTTTTCAATTCATAATGGAAATTATAATATAATTTATTTCTAACAAATAACCATAATTTAGTTAATTAACTAACATAATGATTATTGAATTAAATGATTAAAATATTAGCTACATTGGATTGTATAATTGAATTATACTTATTATTATAATCATTTTGAATTATTGAATAATCAAAGCAATAAACAAATTCCGATTTAAGTAACCCTTTAGGGACGGCTAATTGATCCTGTTGTGTGAACATTTTGAAATTGCAGAGATACTTCAGAATAATCAAAAAACTTATTTTTGAACACCCAACACCCATAGAGTCCTTACAACATTCGTCCTTATGGGATATAAAAAAAAGTTTACAATAAGAAATGAACAAAGTATTGTTTTATTGATAAAAACAATTATACATATTAAAATTTCACAGTATTAATATTTCAAAGTAATTTATCATAAATTCAGGTTGTACAAAAAGAAAAAAAGCAGATTTGTTAAAGGTTAGACATAAATGCATATTGCACTTTATGTATAACACTCTTATTACTAAGTTTTTACGAAGACATCTTTTTTTAGCATTATAATAACTTGAAAACATAGACATTTTATTAAAAAAAAAATTTAATGAGCTGATACAATTGTTATACTTTCCAATGGTTGTACCTCGTAAGGACGGAATGCTGCAATATTGCAACATATTTCAATTTCATAAATTAAACATCAGAAAAATGAGAAAAAGATTGGTATGTGCTTTCGACTTTTGAAATAGTCTAAAAAAAATTTCCAAATAGTAATTATAAAGATTATTTATGAACTACAATTTTTATACAGTCTCAAAACCAAGTTCTCGAAATAACTTAAAAATGTGTTTGTTTGAAATATTTAAATATGATGGAAACAATAATATTTAATTTCTCAATAAAGATCAAATCTCGTTAGTTTATATCAAATTTAAGTACTCCGATCGGTCAAAAATGTTTTTTGAAAAATGACACGCATTAGCACAAGGTTAAAACCTGCTGTTGCAATATTGCAATGTCCGTCAATGTTTGGACTTATAAATGAATTTTCAGTTGTTGGGATTTAGAGAGATTATTTTACATAATTTAATTATTGAAATTTCAAATATTAAATATAATATGTATCATATTTGTTTTTATCTGTGTTAATTTATATTTAACTGCAAGTTCTGAGTATAAAAATATTTTTTTGATCATTTTTCTTATTAAAAAATAGTTTACGCTGAATTGACGTTCACGCTTTAAAATAACTAGTGATTGGTTATTTCTAAAAGAAAAAAAATAAAGATAAAAATATCAACAATAACATGATTATTACTTTTTGACTGTATATTATTATTAATATTATTAGGAAGCTAAAATATGGTATTGTATGTTCAAATTTTTCTTTTTCAAGTTTAAAACCTGAGATCGACTGATTTTCTTTTGTTATAAACTTTCCATTAAAAATTTTATTTTTAAGAATAAAATTGCTCTAAAAAATAAGATCATGCGGCAGGTGAATTCGACATGTTGTAAGTAGAAATTCTATTTGATTTTGAAGTAAATTGAAATCAGTTACCTCGATACCAAAAATCCACTTCTTGATTTTCCACTCACCGTAAATCGACTGTTATGCCGCATGCATAATTTTGACATGCGAGACGCAGATTAAATTTTATGTCAATTATTACATTATGATTTTGTTTTGTCTTTTGACAGCTAAGTAAAAGTAATTTGGAAATAAAAACTGCAAGTATTATTCAAAATGTAAGTCTACTATTCTGTCACAACTATTTATAATGTTTAAATTAAAAATATATATTAAATGATTTTGGACATATATCCTAAGTTCTGCCTAGATTATTTATTTCATTAATGAATTATTAAAATTTATATTTTATATACTATTTACAATAATTAATATAACAGATCTGTGGTTAAAAGACGTAAACAAGTAACTCCGTTCACTAAATCTAATCTGTAAAATTAACGTCCTATTTATTATCTTGAATCAAACAGATTTTATTTTGTCGAATTAAGTTAAGTGAAAATTATTAACTAAAACCAACATTTAGTGTTATTTCAGAATTTTATACAATTTTTTAATAAAGAATTAATTAAAGATATAACAGGTTTTCTTTAACAATGGAATTACCTCTTTTTGTCACAGAAAAAAAGATTATTAATCACGTAAAATTTAATAAAATTTCAGAAACTTGTGAGTTTTTCTTTGTACTTTCATTAGAAAAAATTGGATTATTATTTTAAGTTTTTTTATATATACAATAAGTTATAGTAGTAATACATTACACATTTCAATAATTTTTTAATTTTTCAAGTATTGAACTCGTAAAGAAAGAATAATAGAAATCAAAAATAAGTTCTTACAATTCATCCATCCCTGTATTTTGTATCATAAACTGATATTGATAAATATATATAAAAAAGTATTAAAATTGAACGAATAACTTTTTTAAAAGCAAAACAATTGAGAACTAGCTAGAACTAGCTGTACAGATTTAAGTACTTTTTTGATCATTCTGATGGAAAAATTTTGAAAATAATAATTCCAAATTATAATTGCATTTTTTGCTGATCGTATTGAATTTAGAATATTTGTTTACTCGATTTTGTAACAACAATTGTATACGCGCAGTGAAAGGTTCTTAAATTATCTTCTTTCTGTCTTACAATTAAATAAGATGTAGCGTAAAAAATACATTAAATCGAAAATTTTAAAATCAGGAGTTATCAATTAATTAAATTAATTTTTCATAAGTGTGAAATTTTCTGTAATATGCATGGATTATACTAATATTTATTAATTGATAGAATATATATTAATTAGTATAGAATAGAATATATATTATTTAATTGAATATAATAGAATATACTTTGTTTATTCATTACTATGAAAAAAATATTATTTGGAAAATGCTCCTAGACAACAAATTTTAATCTGTTTTGCTGTTTATTGTAAACTCTTCATACAGAAACCATTAAAAAAACTATTAAATGTAGACTTTTCGCTTGTATCTATTTATATGAAATATGTTGAAAAAAGTAAAACAAGTTAATCAAACGCACCAAAAATTTTTCTTTTGGCACTAGAAGGCATTTTCTGAAAACTTGGAAATTTTCCGTGCCTTTGTGATAAAAAATATTGTTTGTATCATAAGAGGAAGTAAATTCCGTGCTTACAGCGACCCTCGCCTTCAGCTTGGGCCTCCATCCTCGCATAAATAGAAAATTTATTTCCACCTTTCTCGGTGCAAAATAAACTATTAAATCAAATAAGGCTTAAATAAAAGAGGTTGGAAAATATTTTAGAAAGAAGAATGTATATGTAAAAATATAAAAAAGTTATGCAATTGATTAAAATTACAGGTTTTGAAAATTATTAAAAAAGGCTGGAAAAGTTTAAACAATAAATAGACAAAAAATGAAATAAATCTTTGTAAAGGTCGAATACTTAATAAAAGAAGAAAGATAATTTGTATAATGTACATTGTTGTAAACATTAAATATTAACGTCGAAGGGCGCACTCTCATTAATAATATATTATAATAATAAAAGCCTTCATTGTATAAACTTTATTTTGGACTACAAATAATTGTATTCGATTTTTTAAATCCTTTTTTACTAGAAAAAAAGTTTTTTTTCTACGTGATGACTAAGTCTGTCAACTGTCATGGTAATACAAGACCGATGTAATAAAGCAGGAAAAGAGAATACATCACTCTGCCCATCTTATTTTAATATCATGATCAATTCTATTAAGCTTAATGAAATTATCGAGTTTACCCTAAATTTTCTAACGAAATCTATTTAACCTAAAATTTCATGTGGCAATATGTCTTTTATTAAATTGTTGTCTTTTATTATCAACACAAATTTTTCTTCACAATATTATGCTTTAAGATTTGTATAAAATTTTTGTAAAAGCTTATTGAAAGATAAACCTTATTTTATAATATTCGTTTTCATTTTGCTAATTGCATATTTGTTTTCGACCATTCTTTTATTTATGTTCTTTACGTTTTATTAACTTAGTATTATTGATTTTTTTTGTAGTCATATTTCAGCGATTTGACTATCTTTCATTATATTATTTCAAATATACTCGGATTATTGATTTACATTACCTGTAAGTGCTACGACACGTGCGGAATTAAAAATAATTTAATCATAAAATAATACAAAGTAAATACTAAATTCACGAAAAAGGTCTGTCGTTTGTTGTACTTATAGACAAGTTTATCGTTCATATTTTGGAGATGACAGAAAGTAATCAAGGAGCAAGAATAAATTGCAATCTTTACGAGACCAGAATATTGTAGAAGGGTTGACAGTTGAATAAACTAAAGCTAAGCGAGAATTTTAAATAAAATATCATCAATTAACAGTGAAAATTAAACTGACATTTTTAGATAATGCATATCAATCTTTTTTTTGTTTTATACCTATAACAATAAGCAATTAATGTTTGAATCTGGAGATGAAATGAATAAAATTGAATTAGTATGAAAATGTCTATTAACATTTAATTTTAGATTTATTAAGCGGTAAATATTAATACATTTTATAACCACTGGAAAATTATGAAACATGTTTTTATTATACATTATACATTTTTATATAAAATGAAAATCCATGTTTGATTATCTAAAATTGTATTTTATATTTAAAAGAATTTTTTTTTACGACAGAGGAATAAAATTAAATATATAATTTAGTGATGAAATTTAGTCGATGAAAAGTTTTGAAGCATACTGACATAATATTTTGCAATCTGTATAACTGGGTCGCGAATGTTAACTGATTTATGTTCTTTCCTTAAGAGTTGTTTCAAATCCAGCTTAATGCTGCGAATTAAATGCTTTCAATTTAATTCTTTGTATGGTATCTAGCGGAACATGAATCGCCGAATTTTCTTTTAATTGCTATCTTGTAAAACAGTAAAATGATTTTACTGTTTTACTTAAAACCTTGTAACAAAATTGTATATTTAATTTGACATTAGCCTTAAAGTAAAGTACCTACTCTTTTCTAACCAAACTATTAAGGATGATGATTATTACACAATTTTCATTAGCGAAGTTTTATGGATAGATTGTGGATGGATATAGAATTTTATTAATTAAAAGCGTGACGTTAATGATTGCTCGTTTTATATTTAACAAAAAAGAATAGAAACTAGACAATCAAATAGATAAGATAACTTTTTTTTAAAAATTAGAAACTTAAGATAGTGCAACTGTTTTTCGATAGTTGAAGAATTCAACGCAACTTTTGAACTGATATAATAATCAAACTGCTTAGTATTGTATAATAAGACAACTGTCAAATTATCAAGAAAAGTATTAAGAATACAAATGCACAATGAAAATTAGATTACAATTAAAACATATTTATTTAAACAAATTTGCCGAAAAAGCTGATGGTGTCGGTTTCCGATATATTTTTTGAGCGAGGTGACGGTTTTCGTGATCTTTGATGCTGTTAGTAATAAATATGAAC
>JABFPM010005206.1:0-11565 GCA_022817325.1 Idris sp. 1 HC-2018 | reverse complement strand
GTTATCAATAATTATATATTATAATTTCCTTAAATGTAGTTACTTCGCAATTAATTAATTAATAAATTTGAAGCATTTTAAATTTGAATCAAACATTTAAAATTTTAATTATCAAACCAATACATTAACAAACTGATAATATAATGTATAAAAATATTTATAAATAACAGTTTCTATCACAAAAACAAGACAATTGGGTTCATATATTTTAAAGTTTTGGTTTGAATAACAAAACTTTTTTTTTCATTGTTATTATAATATAATTTTTATCAAACATGGTTATTGAGGCTTACAATCAAATTGTATTAAAAAATTCTTCCGATGTATCCAAATTGTGGAAATATTCGATTCTATCATGCTATTTAATTTGTGCCATTTCCGGATATATATCATCAATCACTTTTGCCAAATTCTGGGTAATTATATCAGTTTACTTTTTTTATTAACAATTAATTTAAATGAAAAATAATCACTTTAATCAAATAAAATTTTTTTAATTTTAAATCAAAAATATTTTTGTTTTAATTAAAATTTTATTTTTCATATAAGTTACAAATTTGCGGTGGTAAATGTCCGATTTGGACCACAGCAGAATTGCTCCAAAAAGAAAACAATTTAAAAGAAGAAAAAATCCCAAATAACAATAATTCTTTAAATTATAATTGGACAGAAGATGTAAAAATAATTTTTCATCCAGAATCAGAATGCAATAAGTTTTTGTTTATAAACATTTGTGGCTGTATTTTTGGATTAACTTGGTTTATTATATTTTTAATTCACGATCAAATTGAGTTTAATAATAAATCGTAAGTAAAATTTTAAAACATTTAAAACTTATCAAAAAAAGTTTTACAATGATTTAGGATTTTTAATTTTAAATAATAATTTCTTAACAAATTTATAATTAGTTGAAATTTTTATTCATTAGGTCCTTACACTCTTGGAAAATGATTCTACCAGCGATTATAATTAATATTATTTTTCTTATTCCGTGCATTACGATTTTATTTGTGGTTCTAACCACGTACAATGATTCCAGCAAAAATCTTCACAATCTTTCGTCAACAATTCTCAAAAGTCACAATTATACAACCAATATTTGGTAAATTTTTTGCTTAAACAAAAAAAAACAATTAATTATCCTAACAATAAAAAGTTATATTTTTTTAGGGAATGTGAATCCATGTCAGAATTATTCAGGACAAACAGTTATAAATTTTGCTCAAATATTTTAGCAGCAGAAGTGAGAAATTTTTTTTCATGTTAACTCTAATTTGTATCTAAAATTTAAATTTCATAATCTGCTGAAATTTATTTCAGATATCTGCTTATGTGATGGCTATCTCTTGGCTCGGAAGTTTAATTCTATTATCATTACGATTTTTGTTGCTCGCTGATTTTATTATTTATAAAGTCACCGTAAGAGAAATTCCAGCCAATACTTCTCCTGAAGAAATCATGGAAAAAGTTCAGAGACTCGACTTTGACAAATCACAGAAAAGGCATTCACATTAAAACTATGTATTTCATATTTTGTAAATTAAAACAAGAAAAGAAAGACCTTCACAATAAATTAGTTTACATTATATTTGTTGTAACTATTTAAGATTTTAAAACTCAAATTTATTTTTTACTAGTGGACAAATCTGTTAGCCATATTAGCGTTTCTTTTAGTATTTCTCCCACGCAGCACAAGATTCTGGCAGGGTGACTTGTGAACATCCTCAATCGGCTCGTCATCGACAGCTCGAATTTGAATTAAAAACATTCTACGTGGTCGATTGGACAAATTCAAATAAGACCCGTGCAACAACAAGTACGAAAAAAATACAATATCCCCCTTTTTGGCGCACACAGGAGTAGCTTTTTCCAGGGGAAATTGTTTGGGGTCGCACCAGTGGTAGCTTTCGCCAGTCTTTTCATCAGTTGTTCCGAAATCCTTGAGAGGTCCCAGTTTATGACTGCCAGGATAGACAGCAAGTCCACCGTTTTCAGGGGTCGAGTCGTCTACGTGTAAAAACACTGCCAGCATGCTGTGTTTTTTGAAGGGGAAATAGTGGTAGTCCTGGTGCATCAGGTACGGGGCTCCATTTTTTGAGGGCTTAATGTGGGCTTTTGTATGATGAAGCAAAATGTCCTCGGTGTCCATCACGTCCTCCAATGCGTCCAGCAATTTTGGATGGGTAATTACTTTAGTAAAAACACCACTGTGCATTTGTAAACCGTGAATTGATTTCACCTAAAAAAAAGTAAAATGTAGTTAAATTTGTGTAATTTTGTTTAAAAAAAGGTTTTACATTAAAATTAAAAGTAAAAAGGTTTAAATTAAAGTTAAAAGTAATTAAAACTTAAGGTTGATTTTATAAGTTTAAACAAATTAAATTACATATACAAGTCAAATGAAGTTACATTTTTTAATATTCCAAAAGAAAACGTTTTAAATTTAAGTTAAAAGTCTAATGAAATTGGATTTTTTGTAAAAAGTTTTAAATTAAATTTTAAAGAAAAATAAAATTAAATTTTTGTAAGTTTGTACAAGAAAAAGTTTGAATTTGTAGATATTTATGAAACTGACTGTATAATCCATATTTCTGGCTGCTTTTTTCATCTCATCCCCAACCCAAGCTGATTCCAAACCATCCAAATCCTCCATTTGTTTTCGATTAAATAATTCGTCGTAAGCCTGTGAGATTTCTTCAATTTCTTCATTGTTGTAAATTCCAGAAAGCTTGACGAATCCATTGTCCTTCCAGAATTGTTTTTGTTCGAGAGTCAAAAATTTGAGCTTTTTCATTTTCAAGCTTTTTTAAAAATTATAACTTTTTGTGAGATATTAATAAGTTAAAATAAGTACGCTCTGCTTGATATTCAGTGGTATACTGGATTTTGTTTCTGAACAAAACTTGGATCATTTATGTAAATTTATCGTTTATATTTAATTTAAAAAAAAAAAAAAAAAAAAAAAAAAGTGATGTTATGTCATAAATCTACTACCATTATAGATAAAATAAAATGCTTAATAAAAGTTGATAAAATAACCTTTGACTTTTTAAGTATTATCACTTCAATTACATTTTTCTTACTGATTATTATTTAATTAAAAATTACTGTTTATTCAATTGAAAACAACAAAATCCTAAAACATAGGATAAAAAATTTACAAACTTGTTACAAAAATATCTTTATTTTTTGAATATATCGAGTAATAAAAATCAAAATTATACACTATATAATTATATACTTATAATATACTTTTGTAATTTAAATGAGCATAATTCTTTTCGATGGGATGCATATTGCTAAACAAAATTACTTAATTATACAAATAATGATGCTCATAGTCTTTGTAAAAACAGTATAAAATCTTTACATTAAATATACTTACAACATTAATCTAAATTATATTACACAGCTAAAAACAAATAAAATTATTTGTTTGTCTATTAAATTTTTTGAAATTTCAGTCATGCAGTTGTAAGTTATCACTTTACAACAACAAAAATTAATACTTACGAGAAATTTACAATAAAATTTAAATTTACGAGAATTACAAGAAAAAAAACAGTTGTACCCCAATAACTTGATTATCATAAAAATTTGAAACCTTTTATCACTTCTTTCGACTGGTACCATTGCAAAGATGCTTCATCATTTGAATTATCAGATTCTTCCACAGAAAGTTCCATTACGTTGATCTGCGTAGAATCATTAAAAACATTGACAGTGTTATAACAGTCACATGTTGATAACAAACATTGCTCGTCATAAACAAGTTTGATGCAAAATTGTCTAGCATAAGGCGGCACACGGTAATCTGGTTTTGGTAAAAAGAAATTGGAAACCTCACTGGGATCACTTTTCTGGATCATTACAAATGTGTTGGTGAGACCCATTGGAGACGTCAGAGCACCTTGCAATTCTTCACATTCACAAATGGACCTACAATTATTTTACTTTTAAATCAGCCATTTAACTCAAATTAGAAAATTTTTTATAATTTATAAAATAAAAAATTAAAAATGTATACATTTATAAATATAAAATAAATTATTGTAAATTACCTCATAAGATTCATCAAAGGTTTCCTCGAATTGTGATGGTACACTAAATGTTTTTTGCTACTCAAAATTTTCGAAGGAAGTTGAATTCTAACAATAATTTTGGAGGTATTAATTGTTGCTCCACATGCAATAACAATTTCTTTAATGTCACAACCTTCGATAAAAAATTGTGCTTGTAATTCGTTTGACAATTTTTCTAATGTGGAAAACAATTTTTCAAAAGAAGAGTGGTTTTTGTCACCAGGCTGCACTCGCAGTTTAAACAATTGCATCGAGTCATAGGACAGTGGAATTTGCTCTTTTTCGTATAACAGATACTTCAACAGTTCCATGATGACATTCAGACAAGAATCTGTAGTCAACGGCTCTTCCAAATTTACGCAAATGTTTGTCTCGGTTGACTGCTTTCCAACCATTTTTAGTAACTGTAAAAATTTGTTTAAACTAAAAATTAAAAACATTTAAATAGTTATTTTTTAAATATATTTATTTACATTTTATATAAAAAAAAATTCTTACCTGGACAGAAAAAAATTAATTCAAGTATATTCCTGTATTTGACATTTAGGAATATGAAAATACTTGTTTATTACAGTTTTCTGGTCAAATTAAGCTTCATTTTGAATTTTTTTTGTTAACTAAATAATGTTCGATTACCAAGCTTGTGTTTTTTTGAAAATGTTATTGTAAACAAATAGGTTAGAGGTTAGATTTCTACATTTTGGGTTATTAAATTACCTGTCTTGTTTTTTTTATATTATTGGATAGACAAGGACAGACAAACATGTATTTGTGTTCTAAAACTTCGTTGCCGTAACATTGCCACGTATATAATTCGAATAAAAAAAATAACAGAAAAAATTATAATATAAATTATAATAAATTATAATTTTTTAAGTTTTATTACATTTAAAAACGAATTCATAAACAAACTTAAATGTCCAGGAATTTAACAGAATAAAAAAATTTCAACTTGAATTATTTTTTATTGTCGAATAAAATTTATTATGAAGTGCACATAATAATAAAATAATAATAACATAATATTATAATAAACTGTTTTACATATATATTTTAAAATGATTACTACATACAGCACAGTTGGTAAAAAATACATAATTTATGATACTCTTTTTTTATATTTAATATGAGATGTACATTACAATATAATATTCCACTATAATTAACCCTTTCAATACCGAATTATTTTCTAGGTTGAACATTTGATTTTTGTACATGAATTAGAAAATTAATTTATATTAACAACACAAAATGACAAAAATCGAATTTTCATTGTTTTGTCTATACAAGGTGTTTATTTTATCTGAAGACATAGAAATATCTCGAAAATTACCCGTCTGCAATAAAAAATGGGGGTTCCTATTTAAGTTTTATAACTTCCCCCTCCGCCACCCCCAGGAGGTGGAACTGGGGGGGGGGGGGGGGGTCAAGTTTGGTATCATTAGATGTCCCCCGGCGAGACCAACAAATTTCATCATCTACTTTTTTTGATCCGACGGATAGTTTTCGAAATATTTCTATGTCTTCAGATAAAATTAACACCCTGTATATCATAATATTTTATATTTTAGGGGATGAAAATATTTACAGGTGTTGTATAAAGTCTATTTTCACCTAAATAAGGATACAAAATTAAAGCAATTATTATCACTTTAATTTAATAAAAAATATTAAAAAACTAAATATGTTGCTTTCAAGCAATACCGGTAACGAAAGGGTTAATTTAGTGAAATCATTATAACACATTTAATGTCTGCAATAAGAAAATTAAATTATTGTATAAAATCAGTACTCAGATTATTATTAAACTTGAAAGTACACTTCTTACCAACACAATTTAATATTTTATATTGCAGTCATTATCACATTTTGTATCATATCATCAATTTTATCGAAATTAAAGTATAAAAAATGTACATCAAAGAAAAAGTATAAAACTCTATTTCATTAAGATAAAATGTGTATAAAGTATGAATATATAATTTCATCGAATTCTACTTACAATATAATTTGTTTAAAATTTATTTTGGAAGATTCTTGACAGCGACTTGTCACAGTGGCAAGTACAAATTAAAAAATCAAATGCAAAACAAACTTAATTGTACATTATTTCATTTCATTTTTTTTTATTTTACTTTTAATCTTAACACTTATCGGCACTCCATTATATTTCTTGTGAAATAATTAACAGGTGTACATGCAGTTTAAAACGAATAAAATGTTCAAAACAAGTGCCAGTAAATGTTAATTTTCTTATTTGGAGTGTAAAGTTTGGAGTGTCTGTTTCGACTTTCTAAATTTGCTTTTGTTAAAAAAATATCTCTCATGAAAATTTGGAATGTGTGTTTTTTATTCAACCGCGCGGGCCTCTGGCAAAAAGCTCTCCCAATGTTTGATAATCTGGTTCTGGTGTTGCAGCATTGCAGACAAATACTCAACCAGCTGCTTTTTAAAATCCGTAATACGGATCTTCTCGAGTCGTTCGATTTCCTTTTTTATCATTTTTGAAATATTTTCAAACTCCTCTTGTCCTCTCTCCACTTTGGATTCCCACTCCACCACCTCGGTGGCAGTCTGGTTCAGCTTGTCACTGCGACCGGACTGCTCGTAACGAGCCTTTAGTTTGCGCTTTTTGTTCAGCATCATTTGAGCGTGCTGACAGTTTTGAAATACTTTAACTCGTTCATGGAGAACATCCTAAAAACCACAAATTATTAATAACAAATAAAATATTGATTATTTTTTGTAACAAAAATTGCTTATACCTTGATTGCCCCAATAAGAGCAACGTAGTCGTGTAACATTTCTCCAAATTGATACAGATCACTGTTACTTTGTGCCATTCTGACAGACTCAACTTTTTCCAGGGTCTCAGCGAGCTGTGCCAGAGCTCGACCCAGAGAAGCTCCGGGTTCACCGTGACTGAGAACTGCAATTGATTTTGCAGTAGCACCGGTATAGCTTGCCAATTCTCGGCGCTGGTGGGTCAGGGTTTCTACTGCCAAATACAGGGAACGTAGCTGGATATCCAGAGAATCTACTTTCATAGTTATTTCTCCAAACCACTGTAAAAGAAGAGAAAAATTAAATCTCTTTCACTTAAAGAATTTTGTTGTCTAATGTTTTTTAACTCTTTCGCTACTTTAAATTTGGGAAATTTTGTTGCTAAAGTAAAATAGTAATAATTCTTTTGTTTTTGTGCAAAAAATAAAAAAAAATCAAAGCAATTTCAAAATTCACTGACAATTTTTTGATCTAGACAAAATTCAGTAAGGAAAGGGTTTAAGTTTTGAGTAAAAGGTTTTGTAAAGTAAATACTTACTAATTTTATAAAAGCAAATAAAAAAAGTAATTTTTCGTTTGATTTTAATATTTAAAAAACAACTTCTACAAACATACCTCACGATTCTGCAAAATCATTTACAACCAACGATTATAAAAATTTATAATCAATGCAACGTGCAGCACAATACAAACAAAAGTTTAAAATAGTAACATATATTCAATAAAATCAACCGGTTTTCTTAAATTAAAAAAAATAGTCAGTCAACAAAGAAGTTAGAGTCTTATAGTAAGAAAAGTGTACAAAGTTAAAGCTGATTGTTTGTAAAGTTTCGATTGACATAAATATATATTGAGACAATAAGCGTATTATATTTATTTGATAAAGAAAATAATGTTACCGAGTCATTTTCATCCATTTTATAAGTGATCTTATTTACAGTTTCGCCGAATTTATTAAAAAGTCTCATAACACCAGCACTGCTCAGAGCTGAAGTGTTTGTGGCTCTTGGCAATTCCATGTCTGCAAAATTTTTTATTCAATTAAATCAATGGGAATTTTAAAAAATTGTTGAAAAATATTAATAACAATTACCTGCTTCTAAAAATTCTCTAAAATAAGGATCAGCACTCAGAACCGGATGAGAAGCTGTTCTATTTAAATATCGCTCCAAGGCTGCTCTTCGTCGTTCAAGGAATTCCGAAGAACTGGAATTTTGGTCCTGAGTTTTGTCGCCCGACATTTTTATTTTTGTCGTGCCTAAAATAATAAAATTATTTTAATTTATTGATTATTTATTTGAATATGTAGGGAAAATAATTATTGTTACCTATGACATTTTTTTCTGGTGCAGGTGGAATGATCATGCCATTTCTTAAATACTTTTCAATAAGCTTGTCATGCAATCCAAGAAAATCGCTAAAACGTCTCACCACACTGAAAGTACGTTTACGAAAAATGGGCATGTTCGTTTTGGTTTCAACTCTGTAAGCCACATAGGCGCCCATCCCTTCGCCCACTTTTTGCGGGGAGGTAACAGTTATTTTGATGAAAGCTTCTAAGGAATCCGATGGAATCTACAAAATTATTTAACTATTTTATTTTTTATACTTTTTTAAATTACAAAGTAAACAAAATATTGATAATTACTTTTATTTGTGTACTTTAAGGGGACTCTTAAGTCCAAAATCAAATATCTTTTATAATTATCGAATTTGCTTAATATTAAAAAAATTAATACAATTAAGTTGAATCAAATTTTAAGATGTTTAATATTTTTAATTGAAATTTTGCAGACAACTTTAAAAATTTATTTTTGCCTAAATGTCATTAGCTTGTTCAAAAAAATAATTGTTTCAAAAGTTAGAAAATATTGTCAAAACCCTTTCTCCGAGGTTTCACTGAAAACCTTCCGTTATTTTAATGCTTTCAAATGATAAGTAAATTGGATCATTTTAAGACTTGATTTTGGACTTTAATGTACATTTTTGAATGAAATTTCACCTCATCCAAAGTATTAGACTGCAATCCACTAGACGGCTGTTGGTCGCCAATATCATTAATGGGAACTTCATGCAGATCTCCGATTTCGTCATTTGAGGGAATTAACGGTGAACTGAGAGGTCCTGGAGTCTGGTTAGAACCACCAGACAGCGAGTTTTCTTCAGTGGCATCTCTTAATGTTAACTTTGGCAGTTCTGTCGGTAATAATGAGCTCCCATTGAACGAAGGAGTGTTTGACAGTTGACTCTGTTCCTGTTCGTCAATAAAGCGTAACTGATATTAATTTACATTATAATGTAACAGTTCATAATCTCTGCTGATATCTGTTTATACTTAGAAAAGATTTTCTGAAACAAAAATAATTTATTCGGTTCTCAATTATATATACACAAAAATGTTACAATTCAATTCTAAATAATTCTAGAATTACGTTCATACAAAAATGAAGTATAAAAATGTCAGTAAAATATTCATTTCGTAGACATTTTTATTTTTATGAACAAATATATGTTTTACTTTAATTAATAGATTGCCATTTTGTGAATTATTATACTTGGGATCGTGTTTCTAAAAATAACGAATTACTAAGCGAGAGATAAGGCTTGTTAAATATGCACTTAAATGCTGCAATAATGTTTAACAAAGAACAAGATTTTAACGTGCATATAATCCACTTATGCTATTAATCTTGTATATAAAATAAACAATATAAACAAACGTAATTTAGAAAAAAAATTAAATAAATTAATTGTTATTATCGAATTATCTGTTACGTTAATTGTTGCTTATAGTCAATTGTTATTAATATATTATTTCTTAAAAAAATGTTTTGCTCAAGTTGTATAATAACTTAATTATTATTTCACATTAAATCAAGTTGTATAATATTTTAATTTGATAAAAAGAATACTTTGGCGGATACGAAAATAATTCAATTTAATTTCATTTGTACGTTCTTAACAGATAAATCTTTTATATGAATAAACAGTTATTTTCAATAGAACTGAATTAAGTAGGGGAGATCAAGGTCGAAATATATGACAGGTTTTTAACCAGTCTAACCAGTACAGTAAACAAATTTTGCCTACAAAAAATTAAAATCAAATTATTTATTTGTCAAACTTTTAACAGGTTAAATAAAATTGTTAAAACAATTATTTGCTTTTAAAAATCTGAAAAAACTTTTTTTTATTATAATAATAAAAAATAGAGTACATTTAAATAAAATTGTTTTTATAACAAAATCAATATTACATTTTGCAAACAAAAAAGTAAGAAATTTAATGTAAAATACTGTTAATTGATACAGGAAAAAAATTCGCTTAAGGTGGTAAAGTAAAAAAGATGAAATATGCTTAGTTGAAGAATAACCTGTACAGCAGACGCAAAAATGTCATCATCGTCATCCTCGTCGTCGTCCAAGTCGTTTTTGTATGGGTCCACGTTGTCGAAAAGCGGAGGTTCTTTATTATCAGCCATATCTTTTGTTTATAAAAATGGCTAACAGATAGAAAAGTTGTGACGTTTGATTAACAGCTACTACTTGCTCACAAAGTTACACCTGTTTAACCGCTCTTTTGTTGTGTTTAAGTCGCCAAAAAAACCGAAAAATAAGACTATTAACTACACTATCTGTCAAATCGACCGTCATTCGAAGAGGATCGGCCCCCTTTTGGCTCCGTTTTCACTGAACGCCGCTAAAAAGAACTAGTTTTTAGGGGAAAACATTTTTATTCATAATTTACAAATAGAGTCAAATTATTTGTTGTGTTTTTTTTTATAAAATTATTATTTTATTTTTCAATATTACAACAAAAATTGTGATAATGATTTTAAACTGATTGAAATTTTGAGGTTATATATGTGACAAAAATTGAATACAATAAAAAAAATGTATAAAGTGAAATTTGGAAAATTATTTTTTTTGTCAAGAAACAAATTTTAAGAATTAAAATAAATGTGAATTAAATTTTCATTTGTTTTTTAAATGTACTTAGGACAGTTTGGTTTGTAATGTTGGTATTACATTCATTTCTGTGTGGCTCTGCAAAAGTCTTTTGGCATTTTCATTAAAACAAAGTTTTATTATTATACATTTGTTGAGGTTTGTCAGTGAATAATTAGTCAACAATTAAAAAAGAATTATGTTGCACGAGATATTATTGTCCCTTTGGGGCTGTTCGACTAGTGTAAATGAAATTTTAGAGGTTGATGTAAGTTTTTTGTTTACATTCGATATATCAATATAAAATCATATATAACTTTGTATAAATAATAATTTATTTATTTATTCATTGTAGGTTTCAGAATTGCAAAAGTACATGCACCCAGGAGAATGCGATTTAGTTGCTAATATTCTGCTAATTGTTCAGGAGTACAACAATATAAGGAAATTTATCAATTCTTATTCGTTGATCAATGACAATTTCAATTCCTTAAATGGTAATTAATACACTCGTCAAAAAAATTAGAGGAACAAAAAATGTTTAATGAAACATTGTCAATTTTCAAATTGTCATAACTTTGGTAATTTTCATCGAAATTGGCTTTACTTTAAAGCAAAAGAAAGCTTAAAATCTGTACTTTCAGACCTTTATATTGATTTTTTAATTTTTGGTACGGTCAAATTAGAATAAAACATGACATGAAAAAAAAAATTTTTTTCTTAAATGGATAAAGTTTAAACTTATTTACGGA
>JABFPM010005205.1:0-11565 GCA_022817325.1 Idris sp. 1 HC-2018 | reverse complement strand
TTATTTATTTTTGAATAAATCAAATATCAATTATAGTAATAATTATTGTTTTTCAAAAAAAGACAATGAATTTTGCCTCAACTAGACATTATTTTTTCCTGCTTTCATGTAAATATTTGAGATTTTGAGTTGGATTTGTATATAATAGAAGTTGTACACCTACGAGTGTGTATGTATTTATGTGTAATTTCCTTTTCGCTGGTTTATTGCTTAATTTGAAGTTTTTTTTGTATAAATAAGTATGAATATTAAAATTAATTTATAGTAAAATCAAAAGGGCGCATTGATCTTCAAGAACTACGATTTTTCAAAATTATTTTAAGTTTTAAGATCATATTAGAAATAAATTACTTTTTATAATTTTTTGACTTTTTTTTTATTCATTGTAATTCGCCGTATTTCCATTAAATTTAGTTATATAATTTGGGGTATATGTCAAAAAATATTCAAAGCGTTTCGACAGATTTTATTTCTATTGTTTCTTTTGATATTTGTAGATTTATGTTCACTGAAATCAATAGTTGGATTAATTATATTTTGATAGTATATAATGCTTTAAAGATACAAACTAATATTGCTATTTTAATTATGATGCACATTTGATATTTTAAGTCAAAAGTGCAAAGAAAAAGTATTTTTTACAAAAAGTCTTTAGAAAGAAAAAATAAGTTTTCGGTGCTTATATGATTGTAATTGATTTGATAACCAATTTTTTTGTTTAAGTACTTTAAGTTCAGATATCAAAGTTTTTTCTCTCAAAAAATAGTGTTATAATTATAAAATCTTGCTCTAGATTGAGTGATAACTTTTGGTTTGTATCTGTCGAATGAATATAATAAGTTTGTTTTTTATAATTAAAACCTCGAAAAATAAAAAAAGATTGCTTTTGCAATTAAATTTAAACATTGATTTTCTCGTAAATCTATGATTAATTATGAATTTTATTGTAAAATAAATAAATACATTAAGATTGAAGAAAAGTGAAATAAAGTGTTATAAAGATATTTTATGTTTGATTTGTACTAGTTTTATACATATTTATAAGTTTCAAAGAGAAATTAAATAAATCTTGTATACTGCATTTTTTTACTTTAGGACAAACTGATTAAAATTATTGAATATGATTATTGACGTAGTTAACTTCATATTTAATCATAGACTTTTTATCGAAATATATACAATCTTGAATTGTATTTTTTAACGCTCAGCAAAAAAATGATTTTTAAGGCTAAAAAACTTTAACTGTAAATGCAGTTTCATCCATAAAAAATACGATTATAATTGACATTTAAGAGAAAAAACAATGTCGACTTATGTAATTTTAATTTTAAAATTTATCAATAACAAATGACATAATAAGCTAACAAATAAAGAAATTTTCAATACATAATTTTCAATTTTTCGAAAAAACACGATTAAATTAAAATTGAAACGTAATAATGTAACTTTAATATGCATTTAAAAAATTACAATATTCTTATAATTTTTCACAAGAATTTAATGTTCTAATTAATTTTAGATACACAAATAAAATTTTTATTATGAGTTTAATATATGTTTGAAATAATAAAACGAGATGGTGCTTATTTTTTATGAGAAATTATTGTTCATTAAAAATTTGAAGTAATTAAAAATACATTTTTGAAAAAGAACTTAATTTTTGTGCTGCAGCTGATAACGTGTTTATACGGATTGAAAAGATATCTCGCAGTATAAAATGTTCGATTTTGCTGCATTATAGTTACATACATTGTAAAATAATTGAATAAGCCTTTTTATTTTAAATTAAATAAACTTTTGCAGTATCACTTCCTAATAAAACGGAAGATTGTAAAAATGGAAATTCATTAAGATACAGATAGTGTAAATTCTTCAAAGATGTAAATTCAAAGAAAATATGTAATCAATCATAGTTTTAGTTCATTAAAACATTTATTTATTTTTAATTCTATTAGATTATGAATCATTCATATCTTAAAATTGTTATCGCGTTTATGTTTAGTTCATTAACACTAATAAAAAGTATATAAAGCAACAATTTGATTGCAATCTTTGCATTTGACTAAGACTCATGGTCTTGTTTATGTGTTATGTGTTTATATGTTGTTCTCTTTATAACAATACAATATGAATGTCATAGAAATGTTAAATGAAAGACTGACAGAGTTTTTGGTTATCAATGATGAAATATTATTCAGGAGTGAAGTAAAAACATCCGAAAATGAGCAAAATTTAAATTTGAATGATGTTTCCCGTATTAAGGGGGGAAATACATTTAGACCGATGAAAAAATCGATTTTTTTTATTGCAAAAATCGAATCTGTGACTCAAAAGGAATATGCTGTTAAATTTTTAAGTAAAAATTCGAAGTAGTTTTGTAGATATGATCAATAGAACGATAGCGCGTCAGCGCTTAATATTTGTTTCTGCAAACTTTAAATGCGTTTATCTCAAAACTATGTTTTTCGAGTTTGCGTGCACGATAACTACAAAAGTAATGGACCGTTCTTCAATTTTGTTTTCACTTTTAGATAATGAAAAACTCTTCTATATGAACTAAAAAAATTGTAAAAAAATTTAAATTAAATATACTTTTATTAATAAAAAAAACAAAAATTTTTAGGAATAATCGTGAACATTTTTTCAACATTGTCTCAAAAAGTCATTTTTTTACATGTCAATGATTTTTTTAGTTCAAATAGAAGATAATATCATTAGCAATCGAGGAAAAAAAATTGAAGATTGCTTCAAAATTACGTTTGCAATCGTGCACGCAGTCTGACAACTTTTTGGCGAGCGCTTTCTCTTACAAGGACAATAGCGCCCTCTAGTTTTAGAATTTTTCATATATAAAAATTTGTTTAAGATCCTTTAACATGTAGAATAATAATATAAAATATTCCGATTTATTACTTGTTCCCTTCAAGTTCAAAATAATTATTACTTTTGAGCTATTTTTGAGCTCTCTAAATGTATTTCCTCCCTTAATATAAAACGATCATTTCTTCCACTTTTGCCAAAAAATCTACATGAAGTAGTTTCTCAAATGAAATTGATGATCAATCGTTAAGAATTATTTGTTCTTGCAAATGATTTCGAGAAAAATATAATAATTGTTGAATGTTTCTATTTCTATAAAAAGATAGACAGCTCGCGTTTTGAGTTATTGATAATTCCAGAGTAAATTTGTTACTGAGTAAACACCCGTAAAAATGAAACAGCAATTTCCAGGAAAAGACATGAAACGTGCTAACAAAAGCAAAATCCACAAAAAACCAAATCTGATATACTCCGACAAGTTACGGATATTTACGGACTCGATACAACTCGGTGGATATTCGGAATTTTTCATATTGAGTCCGATTTGATTTTTTGTGGATTTTGTTTTTATCAGTACATTTCATGACTTTTCCTGAAAATTGCTGTTCATTGTTACGGGTGTTTACTCAGTAACAAATTTACTCTAGAATTATCAGTAACTCAAAACGCGGGAGTTCTAAGTCTGTTAAAGTGGGAAGATAATTGCTATACAACTTAAAGAGTTTTTAGTTTTACAGGACGTTACACGATTTTTTTGCTTATCAGGAAATTTGTGTAGGAATTTACATACAGCTAATAAAACTAAGATCTGAGACGTCGCCACTATAACACCGATCTGTAAAAAAATATGAAATTTGCCAGTTAAATAATTGTACGAGGAATTAACACTTTCATATTATTATGATAAATTATAATAGTTTATTTTGTCTATAGGTAATTTTATAAAAAAAATAGATTCAGCAGCAGTAAAAGAGAAAGGTAAGAGAAAAGTATTTGTTTCGTCTTCTTCTGTTCTACAATAAAATTTGAACAATAAATATGAAGTATGCAAAATATATTGCATATGTTACGGACAACGTTGTAAAGCGGGTAATGTTAAATAAATTGCTCATTTTCGACATTGTCCGATCGAAGTTTTCGACGAGAAAAGCACCTTTTTGTAACAAATGGTTCCATGCCCTAACCCCTAAAAGAGCATTAAGGTCCCAAAAACGGCTATTTTGATTGTTTTTGTGAGTGCTTATTAATATTATTTGTTTTTATTATTTGATGGAGCAAGGATGAACTCAGAGATACTGAGCTTACGCTATTATATTTTTACCTTGCTGCAAAAAAGTACGTAGTATTTCTACATAGGAAAACGACTTCAAATGCTATGTAGTATTCGACGAATGATTATGGCATCCTATTAATACGTAAATTGTATCGTATGGATCGGATGTAAAAAAATATTGATTCATTTAGAACTTTTGCATTTTGAACACATTTTTCCATTATTAATTTCGAAAAATTAAAATAAAAATAATTGTAATTATTATATCTTCATATTAGCAATGTGATATTGACGCTTTTGCGAATAAGACTGAGGTGACCGAGGTTTTGATACGAGAAAAATCCCAGATCTGACAGGGGCGTGTAGTGTGTCACTGACGAAGCCAAATGGCCGAGGACTAAGGTTAGTCTTAGTCAAGATGAACGCGCTACACGCAGACAAGATCTTGACCTCGACGAAAATCCAGGTGGGTTGGGTCTACTGCAGAGTGCGGATCAGGACTGATGTCTGGCGCTGTTTTAAGTGCCATAAGTTTGGAGTATGTCAAGGAATCCCAACGCGTTCCCTGTCTTTTCTCTACTAACCGTATGATGAAATGCATGGAAAACGGTTTTATTTCGAAAATAAAAATAACTAACTAACGGACGGACGAAGAGCTTGAAACACCATTTTGAATTAGAATTTTTTTTGAATGGCCCTACATTTTTTTCTTTTTCTTTCAATGAGGTTATTCAATATATATATATAATAAATTGTTTTTATTTATACCCTATGAGCACATAATATTATATAATATTCTCAGTATATTCTGAGAATATTCAAAATAATATTGAAAAAAATTGTTTAAAATATTATTTAATATTTATAGAATATTCTACAAATATTCTATGTTCGCTTTAGAAAATGCAGAACGTTAAAAATCGTATATAAAAAATATCTTTCAATTATTTTAAAAATATATTATTAATGAGAAAAAACTTTATTGATTGTTTCATAAAAATTTTGTAAATGATCTTATAACAAAAAATATATTACAATTTTAGCTGCTTGAAATATTAATATCATAATTCATAGCCAGTTTTTTATTAAAAGAACATTTTATTAATATTGTAAGACATTTCTTAATATATTTTTTGATCTAATTTATAGCATGTAATACGTCTTATATCAATATTTCATATTTTTAATTTTGTTTAAAGCAAATTTGTTAATTATGATTGAATAATATTTAAGTTTAACTTCAATATGGAAAAAACTGGATTACAATATTCTAAAAATATTGTTTACATGTACATTCAAAGATATTTTATATTCGTAAAATGAAAACTTAACTTGAAATTAATACTTATTTTATCATTATAATAATTTTTTTTATTACGATTTAATTTTTGTGTGATTTTTAATACATATTATGAACTCACTATTTTTAAAATTAATTTTAATTATTATGCCATGACAAATAACATTTTTGATTTATATTGTAACATCCCGCGTTACATTTTCTCTTTATTTTCAGTTACAAGGACATTGGGAAGAATAGTATTAAAATTAAGTCATAGTATTTTTAAATTATAAGCACTATATTGTTTATAGTTTGTACATCTTTTCACTTATAAATATAAATTATTACAATTATAATATTAGTACAATCTTCTTCTACAAACTCATAATTATAGTAGTAATGTGGCACATACAGTATCCGTCTAAAGTATGAATACATCTAATTTTTTTTTTATAAAAATACTACTTTCCGAATAACATAAATGTGAAAAGTCAAACAATTTTTTTTATTAAATCTTATTTTACACCGATTGAATTTTTTTTAATTACTAAATTCATTTAAACGTCTAAATAAACTGGAGTTTAATTAAAAAAAAGCGAGAAACTAGAATTCACCTTTTTTAATGTATTTAGGATAAAATTTGTTAAATTAAATTATGCTAGAATAAAATTTTAACGATTAGTGAATGAAAAAAAACTTGCTTTAAATACACCAATAATATTTTAATTTAAATCCCAGGTTATTTTAATCAAAGTTGAGTAAATAATTGCAATAACTGAAATTAATTGAAAGAATGTAAAAGATTAATTTTGAACTTGTAATTGAAAAAAAAACATTTAACAGTTATGTTATTTTATATAGTTTTTTGTTTTAAGTTTACTAATTATAAATGTCTTTTATTATGCTTTTATAATAACGTCATATTTTTTGTTATCGTCATTTAAACTTATTAATTTAAAAAATTATAAATTCTGATTTACTTTCATTGTGCAACAATGATAAAACCACAATTTTGTCTTCGTATGGCAACTGATACATTTTGTTTTGAATTTGATTTATAGACCATGTTTATTCCTTTGATAGGTGACTAACGATGTAAATTTTAAATAGAGATGAGTTGCATGGAATCTCAAATAATTTTGTTGTTGTTGATATTTTTGTCCACAAACGAGATATTTTTTGTTTACATTGTCGTAGGAAAAACGTGTTATTTTTACAATATCATTATTTTGTAATAAACAACAGTTATCATTTATACTGTGTATAGTGAATTGAAAATTAAGTGAACTTGTTTTCATGAATGACGGCCCCCTTTGTCCGTTTGGTAAAATACAATTACCGATTTTTTATTATAATATCTTAAGATTGACAATAATATCTTAAAACCGTTTTTTAAAATTCAAAATAGTTAAGAATTATTTTTAAAAAAATCTTGTTACCTCTAAGGCTACGATAGCGAACGTATTGCGTTTTGACAATGAGATGAATTTTGTAAATATTGAAATGTTCTTGCATGCTATAATCAAACTAGGGTGAAGTCACTAGTGAATGACCGGGTGTTCAATTTAGTACAAATAATAAATTATTTTTATTAGTAAATTATGTAGCGATCGTTTTTAAATATTCCCGCACTAATGGCGGACACACATGAAAAGGTTTCATTTCATATAACGTATTATTTATAATCTTAAATTTGAAAATAATGTACGTGTGTTTACATTTCTACTGTTTTTAGCTCCTTTTTATAAGAAACAGCAAAAGGTAAGTTTTAAATATGTTTATATTACTTTTTTATTTTGATGAGTTTTATAGCGATTCTTTTTCTAATCCTACTTTATGTAATTGAACTTAAAATTAACATTCAAATTATTATTAATTTATGATCATTATTATTAATATAAAGGTGGTCAAATACTGGAGTCTTGGAAGCAAAATCTCCAGTGAATGACCGCATATTTTCAATACTATATGAAATTCATTTAGTTTGGAACATTTTTATCAAATAATGACGGTAGTGATTTATGATTATGTTAAATGATACAAATAATCATTTTGGTGCATAGAAAATTTGTTATCATCAAAAATAGTTATTTTCCGCTTAGTTTTATATATTAATTTTATGAAATAAAAATTTAATCAAAAGACAGTAAAAAAGGCAGGTCCTACAAAAGGTTTTCATATACTGAGGAAAGTCTGCAGGCTGCTTAAGTAAGTGTGCGAAATGATCAAATAAGTGCTAATAAAGCATCAGAAATTTATGGAATCCCTAAAGGTACTCTGATTAACCAATTACATAGAAGCACGCCTCCAACGCGTAAAATAGGGCCTTCTGCATTTTTCACCGAAGAAGAAGAATCAAGATTGAAAGAATGGATTTTGTACAAAGCTGGTATTGGTTATCCCATGCATCCTGAAAATGTAAATGATGCTGTTCAAAAAACTTTACAATAGAAGTAGCGATCTAATCCTTTTACTTCAGATTGTCCTGGTAAAAAATGGTTGACTCTATTCTTACAACGGCATACAGATATTTCGTTAAGAAATACAGATCTAAAGCTAAGGCTGCAGTGACGGAAAAAAAGATCAGGGAGTGGTTTGAAATTCTTAGAAATTACTTAGAAGAAGAAAATGCTCTGGAAATTTTAGAAGATGACAGTCGCATAATTAATCTTGATGAAACCGATGTGATGACATGTCCCAAATCAGGAAAACTTTTAGGACCGAAAGGAGAAAAAAACTTTTATAGAGTCGCTACAGTGCATTACTGTATTGTGCACGTATTCTGCAAACGAAGAATCGTTCGATTCTATGATTTTGTATCCATATACGAGAATTCCCAGAGATATTGCAACGGCTGTGCCAGATGAATATGCTATTGGGCGTAGTGATAGCTGTGGATGACGAGTGCAACATTTTTTCAATATATTGCTAATATAATTTTTCCTCGACTTTTAGAAAAGAAAACCAAATTTCCAGTTTTGATACTATTTGACGGACATAAATCACATATAAACATGGAATTACATGATTTTGTGTCGAAAAAATAATTTTACTTTTAAATAACTGTTAAAAAAGCTTGAAGACGTCGATTCATTTAAATTACATTTTAATGGGACTCAAATCTCGTCTACGTATAAAAAATATTGCTCATCTTGTAACATTTGTTATTATCTATCAGCAAGTGGTAAGTACATAATATGTGAAAGTAAAGTGTATACTTTTTTTTAAAGAAAATACATTTTATCGACAATGTATATTAATATATAATAACTTTATTTCTTAAGAATTTTCCTATCGCGTGGGTTATAGCTTCTAATAACATATAAGTAATGTACACTGAATTTTTTTCTAAATTCAAAGAAGCAGCTCCTCACATTAAATTTCATGATATAATGACGGATTTTGAACCAGCAGTTTCTAATGCAGCTCAAAAAATCTATCTTGACATTATCGTCGAAAAGTGTTATTTTCATTATGCCCAAGTATATTTTAGCAACTTAATATTTATTGAATTATTTCAAAGTTTTGTAAATAATTTATTTCATTCGTATTTGACAAACTAATTATAAATAAGGCAAAAGAAGGAGCGCTCAATGTAACCAAACAGTTTCAAGTTAATAGTATCAGAAAAGTGGTAATTAAAAACTTTAATGTTCATTTTTATTTGCTTAATAACCAATTTTTTTTCTTATGAAAAATCTTTGCACTTTGAAAAGATATATATTCACTAGATGTACGTTTTTTGTTTACGAAACGAAATCATGTATGATTCATATATATAATATTGTTCAAATAGTCAATAATAATATAATTAAAATATTAAATAAAAAAAAATATCTGGCATTATTAAGACCAGAAGACATACCAACTGAATATCGTAACATAAAAGCAGGATGCTCTAAGCTGCTCAAAAATTATTTTAAGTCACCTCAAAGTTCTGGGAACTTTTTTTTCGTCTCATTGATGTTTCCCGCTAGTAGAGGTTTGACTGTATTATTAATTGAACAATTTGCGATATTATACTTTTACAAATTAATTTCTATGTTATTTTTATTTAAAAAAGCTTGTTTTAAATTATTGGAAACTACTGTGGCCGCTTTTTCTTCAGTGCTCGGCTTAAACGCATCAATTGCGTTCGATATCTATCTCCTGTGATGTTTTCACTTGGTTTTAATAATTTATAATATATTACACCGAGCTGGTCCCACCAAATGCAAAGCATAACTTTTGCACCATGAATATTCGGTGTAGCTGTCGACGTAGAGATATGTCCAGGCATTCCCCATGATTTTTTGCGCTTAGGATTATCATAGTAAACTCATTTTTCGTCGCCGGTTACAATGCGATGCAGAAATCCCTTCCGATTTTGTCTTTGAAGCAACTGTTCACGAGCAAAAAGACGTCGTTTAATATCTTTCAGCTTCAACTCATATGGGATCCAATTTTCTTGCTTCTGAATCATTCCTAATGTTTTAAGGCGTTTAGAAATTGCTTGTTGAGTAACTCTCAATGATTCTGCTAACTCTTGTTATGTTTGGCACGAGTCTTCATTAAGTAACGCTTTGAGTTCCGAATCCTCAAAAATTGTCTCTCTTCCACCACCGTGCCGGTCCTTGACGTTAAAATCACCATTTCTAAAACGTATTCGAACCCTGTCTATACGCCAGTGAATGGATACGTGCAACCAGAAGAGGTGAAGGAGTCAAAACCATCAAATCTCCCGTATCGTGAAGCAGTTGGCTGTCTAATGTATTTGACAGTTGTTTCGAGGCCAGACATCACATTTGCAGTGAGTTATGCTTCTCAATTTCTGGAGGAGGCTCTTGAGAGACATTGGCGTCTTGTTCTGCGCATTTTTAAATATCTTCAAGGCTCGAGGACTTTGGGTATTTTGTACAAATCTATGTGCAAACCTGGCGAGGTCTCAATCTACAGCGATGCAGATTTTGCAGGAGAACCATTTACAAAGAAATCTGTCAGCGGAATGGTTTCCATATGCAGTGGTAGAGCCATTACATAAATGAGCAGAAGACAGCAATGTGTCTTTCTGTCGACTTATGAGGCCGAATACATTGCTGCAAGCAAAGCTGCAAAGGAAGGTGTGTGGCTGGATCGTTTGCTGCGAAGCATTGTACGGTTAAAAAGAGTTCCAACGTTGTATTGTGACAATGCCAGTGCTATTAAATTGACGAAAAACGCTGAATTGCATAGACGTACGAAACATGTATATGTTAGATTTCATTTTGTCTGTGAGCAGGTAAAATTGGGTAAATTGACAATTGGACATGTCTCTAGTAAGCAGCAGATAGCTGACATCTGTACGAAACCGATTCAACGTGTCGCGTTTGAAAATCTTTGTGAATTGTTAGGCATGTTTTCTATATAAGTCTATAAATACCATATGTTTATTTAAAATCGGGTCTACTTAGTTTGTTTTTGTAACTAGATTGTAAAGTTTTAAGGGGAGTGTTAGAAATGAAAAACTTTACAGTGGTTTTTTATTTGTTACTTTCATGTTGGTAGCACGAAAGACTATGAGAACGCTGTTGTATCTTTGGGAATACAAGAAGCCACTTGGATTAACATTGAAGGTTCTTTGTTCGTATTTTTGTTATAGAATTTTTCGTGTAACATTTTTGTAGTAATCTAAATAAATCACATAATCATAGTGTTTCTTTTTGTTTGAACATTGTCATTCAACAAAGGCTTTTTGTCTCAACAAAAATAATGCGACAGGTGAATAGCCTTGAACTTGACCGATATCTTTGATAGAAATTATATAATTGAAAATGATCCCAATTGTACCCAACTTTTGTCAAAGCCCGTTTAATAGCAAAAATCCGTTTTTTAATAGCAAAGATCCGAATCTCACAGGCAATCTGTGCACCATAATCAAGCACAAATGTATAAGAACCAAAAATCTATACCTGAGATTTGAGTTAAATTTTGAACTTGTAACATAACCCAACACAATACCAAGTACATTTCCCCAATATGACTATTAAATTTATTCCCCCCTGGTATAACTTCATCTCGTAAAAGATTCAAATACCTGTCTCCGTTTACATTTCCGTTTATAATAAATGGGCCTATAAGACCACGGGCAGAAAAGCCACACCAGACATTCAGTTTCTCGGGATATTGTGTGTGTTCATCACGCATCCATCTGGGATTTTCATTATTCCAATAT
>JABFPM010005204.1:0-11566 GCA_022817325.1 Idris sp. 1 HC-2018 | reverse complement strand
TATACATTTAGGTCAATAAACTCTTATATTGTGTGCATTGATTTGTTGTTTTGCATATTTGATTTTTTTCATTTAAGTTCTAGTTTTTAAGACTCTAATTCTTAAAAATAACTTTTAATATACTGACATCTTTCCACAATTCATGTTATATTTCAAGATCGTGAATTTTAATTGAATTATAAATAGGGCTCTAATTAAATTTTAATTTTTTTAAAATTATTTTAACCAGTTGTGAGTGATCAAGTCTTTAACTTTTTATCCGCGTGATTCGTCACTGGTAAACCTCTTTCTAAATAAAAAAAAAATTAGAACGTTTTAATTTTTTAGATAAAACGTAAAATTGCTGCATGAATACTGTGATATTTGTGCAATATTTGGAAATCAAATTTGTCAAGTGTTATTTAAAGTAAACAAATAAAAAAGAAAAAAAGTATATAAAAAAAATAAAATAAAATGGAAAAAATGTTACGTCTTCTCGTTATAAATGTTACGGTTAGCTTCAGTCGATTGTTTAACAATCTTATAACTGCTAATTATAACTATATTTATAACTATTTATGTTACATTTTCAATCGAAAATGAAAAAGTATACATTTACAATGTACAAACAAATTGTAGACCTGAAATCGGCCAAAAAGCAAAAAAAATTCATGAATAATGTTTATTTCTTTTAAACATTATTATATTAATGTGCAACATGTGAGAAAATCAAAATTAGGCCCAGCGTAAACGAATTTGCCAACATATCAATTCGTTGCGTTAATTATTGTAAATTATAATAACAGTATCATTAATAAATTTTAATCGTAACAGCACAATGTATTGTACCCTCACTTCGCATTATTCATTTCGTGTTTATTGGGAAATATTTTTCACAAGTTTGTAGAATAAAATTAATTTTATACATGCATAAGAAAATATACATTTGTAGCAGAACATTTTGAATTTATAATTTAAAATTGAAAAAAAAAAAAACAAACAAAAATACAAACAAATTTCTTACAAAAGCAATTAATTTTATTTTAAAAATTGTTAAAAACTGTTTCACTTTGCAACTTTTTACTTAGTTTAATTAAATTATTTATTCAGCGTATGGAAGATTTAATAAAAAGAAGAACGCAAAGACAATTGCATGTGAGAATATACATTTTAGAACAGCGATGGCATAATTTGTAAATCCGCTAATATGCACTGGGAGCAAAGTTATTATAATCAGCAGAATTTTACTAAAAAATGATAAACGATTAAAATAGTAAGCATAGTGTTAATAATAACAAGATTAAGCAAACAACAATAACGATTTTTTCTTGTACAAAATTTATAATAACTTTTTCCACGAGTGTTTTCGGTTTAGCGGTCGGTCTCTCTGCGAGACAAACTCTTCACAAAGTATTAGAACTTAAACAAAGAACAAACAAACTCAAATAAAAAAAGGAGATATTTTTTCAAACGTGTCCGACGAACCAAAGTTATTTCCCAATTTTATTATAAATTAAGCTTTTATTTATACAAACTGCCTACAAGTATTGAACAACAAGTATTCTCTCGAAAAAAATAGAAGAAAAAAAGTATTTGTAAATGCGTGCGCGTTTCAGCTGAATATTCAAATGTAAATAGCAGCTCAAAATCAATTTTTTATATATAACAAAAGGAAAGCTGATTTCACTGACAAAAATTCTATGTATTTTGGATCTCTCTATGCTCAACTGAAACGCGACGAATATGTACACAATTTAGTCCAAGTTGATGGTAATTATGTCTACAGTTCTTTGTGCATTAGAAATAAAAATGAAAAACCATCCTGTAAACAATTGTCGACGAAATCTTCAGAGTACATACGTGTTAACGCAGACTAATACTACAAAACTATGCAATGCAAAAAGAAAAATTAAAACAAACAAAAAAAGCGATATTTTAACACGATTATTATAATTGTATAACATGCGTAATTATAAGTAATGACACTGTGTGTGATAAAGGTCTATTTTTAGATAACTGTCGCAAAAAGGCTGCTATAATATATCATCACCCGATTACCTAATCAAGTACAATCGAAATAGGTCATAAGATTATAGAAACCAATATTCAATGTGTTTCGTATATCTTTCGTTCATTATTATTAACTTGTGCTTTTATGATTCTTCGTATGCCAGGTCTAGACAAATTTTTGTGCTTATTTATTATCAAGGGTGTGTTTCAATAATAATGAATGTTTGGTTGCAAATGAGCGACAACAGTTTTAGCTTTACAATTTTTTAGCTTTAAATATTTTTTAGCTTTAAATTTGTTTGAATTCATTTGTTCAGCTTTAAATTTTGTTTGTCTAACTTAAATTTTTTTTCCCTATGAAAAAGAAAAAAATTAACTATATAATATAAAGACTCATTAATTTCTTTACTATTCTGCAACAAAAATGTGTTTAGAAACTAGAAAAAATTC
The DNA here is from genome assembly GCA_022817325.1 of Idris sp. 1 HC-2018. Taxonomy (NCBI): domain Eukaryota; kingdom Metazoa; phylum Arthropoda; class Insecta; order Hymenoptera; family Scelionidae; genus Idris; species Idris sp. 1 HC-2018. The sequence goes on along the minus strand of JABFPM010005204.1, from coordinate 9,127 downwards.
TTTTATAAAAAAAAATGTTTTTTTGAATGCAAGTGTGCATGCGCAAGAGGCTCGTCCAAACGAAGAATCTCACTTCTGACCAATGTCAGCACATAATACTCAATTTTATGTCTCGTTTATGTTGTCGCATTTTCGTGTTAAAACAAAAGTATAGACGAGCCTCCGTCGAGGGTGTTTTACATTAGACAACTATAGGTCACGTACAATTGAATGCTTAGGCTAACAATAATATTCATTTCTGAATGTTTCAAAGTGTTCATACTATAGGCGATAAAGGCATTATAGTTGTTACTAAAAATAACATAGCTTTTAAATTAAACAAAAAAAAACAAAAAACAAAAATAATAACGGTGGGGCACGATGAAGACAAATTTATTGGTAATGGCCGGTTGGGTCTTCAAAAATGTTAGCGCAAAAGTGAGCTGAATTTTATACTAACATTTTTGAAATGTCGTCAACATTGTGTAAAACGATCTTCCAAAGGAACGATCGAAACTTAAAAGTCTTGTTAGAGCAATGTAATTTATGTTTAGTTGAAAATTATTATTGCTATATTTATTGACAAACTTTTTTAGCGAAAATTGTAAAAAGAAATTAGCAAATGAATGATTTTTTCGAAAAAGCGAGCGAAGACGAACAAAAAAAAAGAATTAAATATTGAAAAGACAAAAACAAATGAAAGAATTGTCAACACAGATCAGTTTAAGACGAATCGTGCGTTCAGATGATTTAATCTTGTCGACGATACAAGTGTCCGTTGTTTGAATTATACTAACATTAAGTAGCATGAATTATATATATAAAATTATATATAGTCTCACGCTGAGTTTTTTGTCGACGCTTTTCTGCGTTGGAAAAACAAATACCATTTAATAATGTAATATTCATTGACAAAATATTGAATATTGTAAAATGCACTGGCAACACACAAAAAACATATACATTGTACATACAAACAGGAACAATTTAAAGAGTGTGAAGTACATTTGATTAAAAGAAAAAAAAAGAACAAAACTTTTGTCCCGCGATTAGCCGGATAAGAATCGAACTTAAAAAAGACAAAAAAATAGAAAAATAAATTATCAAAGTCACCAAAGCGTAATTTGTTTAATTGCTTCCTTTGAAACATACTTTTTTAAGACAAAAAATTAACAAAGGGTAGGTATTATTTGATTGTTTTTTTTTGCTGACACAAAATTTTAATTGAAAATTTGGTTTTTCCAGGTGGCAGCCAGTCTGTGGCAAGTTACGAGGACCTCAGTTCGAGCAGTTTCAGCTCGGCTAGTCGAGCATCTCTGGACGCCCGAAGTTCGCCAACACCTTCTTACGGTACCGACAATATGATGGTCTTTCCTGGGGACAGCAGTGGATCGATTTGAGACCGATTGAGAAAAATTACAATCTCAGATGAGCCACAATATATGATGCCTAAAAAGGCAGAAAAAGTTTGAGGAATTTTTTTTTTTTTTATATAAAAGGTACTGGCTGTTAAATTTTGTTTCGCGTGCCATAATTTCAAAGAAATATCGTAGAGGTAATGGTAATTTACACGCGATGAGTTTGGGAAAAGCAATATTTAAAAAGTCAATGTTTATCTTTTCTGCAGAGACAAAAGTGGCGACATAAAATTGTATTCGCTGTCGCAACACTTTGCTGATTAGCATATCTTTGAGCTTCCTTCAAAGTTCACGACGATTCGCTCAATCATATTTACATTTTCTTGTAGTAAAAAAATTTGTTTTATTAACATCAGTGTGTTGTATTTAACGTGATGGCCTATACTGAATTTTTTTTTATAAGTTTAATTATTATAATGATAGTTTGATTGATATTGGGGAGATACAAAAAAGGTGTTCTAATCCTGGAAATTAGTTTTACATTAGAGTAAAATACGAATTGAATTGATTCGAGCATTTTATTGCAACATTCCATAAAAATTCCAATAAACCGTTTTTCTCATTTTTTGATATTAAGTATTTAATTAATGATAAAATTGAAAATGTCAAACTATCATAATAATAAGCTTAAGATCTTTTATTTTTGTACGTTCAATTTTATATATTTGTAATCTAGCCATTGGAATCATTTGCATTTCTGTTTTATTTTTTACGAATAAAATTACTAAAAAAAAAAAAAAACTCCCCTCTCCCCGTCAGAATGAAAATTAACAATCTAAAATTAAAAGTAATATTTTCAGATAACACAAAAATATTGTAAATGAAAATCTATTATAAATTAAAGTCATGTATTTAATTATTATACATTTTATAAAAACAATTTTTGTCATATCTTATCGAATTATATATTCAAAGTATATGCTATATCTAAAGATAAAGATTTTTAACTTTCAAACCATTTTATAATTAACGACTTATATAGTAAACTATAATTTAAAATAAACACTTAGATCCTTGTATTGGTGGATCAAAAATTGTCTGATCAAAAGCCGCCGAACTTTGATCTTCTATTAACGTTTGACGTCTTTTGGAGGGACCAAAAATATAAAAGATTTAGGCTTAGTCTAGTGCATTATTGTATAATACGCGCATGTTCTATGAAAATGCAGCATTTTCTTCACAAATACATAATAATAATTAAAATAAAAAAAAAAGTACGCAAAACTGTGATTTAACAAGAATCAATATTTTGTAGATATGGCAGGGTAGAATTAATGACGAAAGGAAAACTACATTTCCCGATAAATGCAATCAACTAAGACTTAAAGTTTGAAGAAGTTGTTTAATTTTCGTTGAACATCGTGACAGGTGAACTCAAAAACAAGACAGACACTTTTTTTGAAGAAAAAAATAAAATATATAATTCTTTGATCAAGTTCGATTATTAATTAAAAAGTGTCGTTCTTGTTGTTCTGGTCTTATATTAAATGTACGTATTTTATTAATGTTAAACGCAATCACGGATCGTAAGTCATGAAAGGCGAAATGAAAATAAGCAAACAAAAAAAACATAAAAATATTTATAACTTGAACTGTAGATAATTATATAACAGTGTGATAGACAAAAAAAATTGTCTTTATTTTATAGTGCGGAAAAGAAAACTTTCAAGTAGAACAGACAAAAATCTCATGTTTTTTTTTATTTTACAAAATAGCATTGAACTTTGTAGCCAAAAGAAAAGAAATTTACTTTTATACTGAAAAACTGGAATCTTTGTTTGAGACAAAAAAAAACTAGTACATAAGAATCTTACTTTTCCAGTGTTTGAAAATTTTCTTTGAATCAAAAATACTTTTTTTGAAGCAAAGGGAATATACATTTTGGATTAACAAAATGGGAAATAATATGAATACAATTTTGACGACTGATTTGGACGTGTACAATATTCAGGCTCTTGCGTGATATTAGCTTAATCGAAAAAGTTCTCACATATATATTTTTATACTTAATAATTTTTACTTTCTAAAGTGTCGTAGGATTATGATAAGATTTTTATAAAGTTTACCCTGACGATCCGTGATGCGTTGAAACTAGCGATATAAAGTAGAAATTATGATTATAATCTACAATTATATTTCGTGACTCGTTGAATTGAACAAAAAAATAAAGTTCATTTTGTTATACAATTTTTCTATTCTTCTCAACTTTGAACCAAAAAAGAGAGGTATTAAAATGTGCGAGAGAGAAAACTTGAGTGAAATTAAAATAAACTTTTTTCCAAGCTAGAATTTAAAATCACAAATCAAAAGACTTAATTTCATCTAAATAAATGCTTAAACAAAAACTTTTGTTTTGCAGAAAAATTCGACGAGTTACTTTTCTACAAGTTTCGTACAACTAATATAAAATATTAATTATAAACAGGAAAAAAAAGAAATATAATTCAATTATTATAATCGTCACTAGACAAGATGATTAAGCATTATAAAACTTAGACCTATGGATGTATAACTCGAGCTGTAAGAATTGTATGTAATTTTGTAAGTTTTGTACGTGCTTACTGTGCCTGTTGTAATACAGGCAATCTTGTATTACTCAGTAAGAAAAACTGCATGTCGTTTTGTGCAAAAATCAGACAGTTGTAAAACGCAATAGGAACGCATTAATCAGTTGTTATACGCTAAATTATTTGTCGTTTACAGGTATTTAAAGAAGAAAAAAATAAGGAATAATAGTTTCCTCAAAGAAACCAATATGCCAATGTTATGTTAATTAAATATTAAATAATAAAGTTTCGCCGATCGCCGATGACGGCGAACATGATTTCCATTAACTTGTTGTACTCGCAAATCACAGTCCACGTTTATTATCGTTCTTGGCAATCATTTTTGAAATAAATTTAAACAAAACAAAACAGAATATTTGTTTGTTAAAACTTTTTCATTTATAATTTGGAATATTTTTTATATAAAGCAATTTCAAAATACATTCCTCAGTGTTTCAACCACGTTCTGTTGCAGAATATGTAACTGTTGCAGAAAGAAAACACTTTATATAACACCTCGTCCAGTAATAGTTCAAACTAAAAAATTCTTTAACACGTGGCTAATACAGACTGAATTGAAACAAAGGTTGAAAAATGTAACAAATAAAAGGTACTGTTTAATTTAATATAAAAATCTTGCTCATTCATAAATTGCATTTCAAATGGTTATCTTCCTTTAAGTAATGTATTTTTTATCTGAACCCAATTTTAATGAATGGATTAAAAGACCGGGGTTTGTTGTATGAAAAAAAAAATGATTAATGTCAGTTGAATATAGTGACAAGTTAAATTGCGATAAGACTACAAATAATGTCAGTGTTTGGCTGAACTGTGCAACCACTTGTAACTTGATGGTAATTACAGTGTAATAGTGTTATCAGATTTTATACAGATGAAATTTAAATGTTGCGGTGAACGCAAAATTGTGATCGATTGTCAAGGACCATTTTAAAAAACTTAATAAACTTAAACGTGGTAATGAATAATTATTAATATTCTAATCAACTGTTTTTCATTTATATTTATTTATTTTTGTCATTTATTATTTTTTTCTGTTAAATATATAATACAATTTTAATAATGATTAGATATTTAAAAGGTTCTGAAATTAAGTTTTTTATATATATATATTTTAAAGTATACCTTTTTGTGGTTTGAAAAATATTTCACAAGTGTAATCATAAATTAGTGTATAAAATTTCAAATTAAATGTATTGCATTTGTGTGACATAACATACATGAATAAAATGCAAAAAATTATATATTTAAATTATCTGCTTATTTTGTTGTTAATAAAAAGTTGTTTTTTTTTTAGAATAAACATATGTAAAAGTTTAATAAAAAATAAAATATTTTTATTCATCTTAATTTTTTTTAATTACGTACGTTTCAATTTTTTATCTGTTTGCATATACTACTTGAGTTTATACTAGAATGTGTTCACACAACAACAAACATGACTCATTGACCATATGATGAGTCACGAAAAATATAACCCTTTCGCTCAAACTGAAACTGTTAATTTTTATATTTAAAAAATGCTCAAATTCAAATCTTTATTTGAGTGAGTGTCACGTGTAACAGTCTTTTAATATAATTGCCAAAATTTTAACAAATTTATTGAGGTAAGTCATGTTTTTCGTATTTTTAAGAAAAGTCATGTTTGATACATGTACTTTGCATGCTCCAATTTTTGGGAACAGTTTTTAGATGAAGCTATTTAATTATTTACATTGATCTAATAAAAAGTAAAATATAATATTTATTAACATTAACAAATTTATTTTTATAAAAAGTGTGTAATAATTTGTTATTGACAATTTGCAGTTATAAACAAATCTGCTTTAAACATAATTAAAATAATAATTTATGAAATTTCGGTTTCAAAAAAAATTGGAACAGTTAATTATTTAAGAAATTGCTAAAAGATAATTTAAACTTTTTATAAATAAAAGTAAAATGGTTAATTATTGCTATGTATGTTTGAGGTTATGTTATGCAGAGCTGTTTAAAAATACTGAAACCAATTTTATTTTTATTACATATATTGGTTTTAATAATGCTTATATTTATTTGATTATACAAATATTAGTAAATTACACAGTACAAATAAAATTGTTATCAGAAATGACTAATAATATTTTTTTTATCATACCTAGTATTAAATTTTATTTGCGTATTTAATAATTTTCTTTTGAAAAAAACTTAAATTTAAACTTCAATCTTTGTTTTGTGTTCAACTCCAACTTTTTTCATTGGAATCAGTTACATCATTTCAATCGTGGAAATTAAAATTATAATTTACTTTTTATTTTTAAAATTTAAACTTTAATAAAAAAAAAAAAAATTGAATTTTTTTAAATGAAAATTTTAAAATTCATACTTGAAATAAGTTGAAAATTGTATTATACTTTATGACAAAAAATGGGATTTTCCTTTAGAAATATGAAAAAGGGAAACATATTCTGTAGAAATTTTAAATTAGATAAACTTTTCTCAGTACTCAATAAAAAATTACAATCCATGAAATTACAATTAAAAATCAGCACGAATATTTGCAAAGTTGTAATTTATCTTTTATAATTTTATTTGATTTTTCAACCTGAGAAAAAACTCACATTAATCATAATCACTGACATAAAACTGTTTGCAATACTGCGTGAGTGTATGCAGAAATAATACCCAGGTGCGTATGAATATATAAGTATGCTTATGAATCATTCTAATAATCCTTTATTGTCTCTTTTACTTGCGATTTATTAGTTTGCAAGTATCTGTGTGAAAGCCATCAGTTAAAAATGGATATTTTTTGTTTCAGAAAATGGCCACTCTTGAGCCAATGAAGTATGAAAAGAAAGCAGAGGAAAGTGGAACTGTAAGTATTTTTTTGCAATAACAAAAATTAGTATAACAAAATTGATATGACCTTTCAACGAATCTCAATTTTTGTTTTTCCTCCGTGAACGATTATACAGAATTTTATTTACTGATGCTGAAATATTGTTGAATTATGTAAAAATGAAAAATATACTTTATGAGGGTTTTTGCGATTCGATCATAATGCAAGTATATTTTGTGTCACAGCGCGAAGATGACAGTACATCGCACGTGCCTACTCGTTATGAGTGTCCCATTTGTTTAAATTGTCTAAAAGAACCAGTTTTAACATCCTGCGGTCACAAATTTTGTTCCTCGTGCATTAATGATTGGTTTCAGTAAGTAGTAGTATTTTTTCTTAAAAAAAAATCATATAATAAATATGAAAATTACACATTTTTTTTGTTCTGTATTTTTTAATGTTAATTTTATTTAACTTTTTTTTTTTTTAGAAAAGCCCGACCCTGCTGTCCTGTAGATTACCACCCACTAAACTCAGAAACCGACTTGTTCAGAGACCTTTTTACCACGAGAGAAATATCCGAACAAAAGTCTCGCTGTCCGTACAAAAAGTTTGGATGCACTGTTGTACTGCCAATACTCGACATGGATGACCACATTGTTTCATGTCAATTTCGAAAAAGTTTAGCGAAAATTTATTGCACGTACAAGTCTATCGGCTGTAATAAAATTTTTGAGAATTTTGGTGACATGGAAGAACATGTGGAACAAAATACAAATGCTCATTTAATGGTAAAATGTTATTTCAAATTCTTAAAAATAAAAATGTTTAAAATTTGTGTCATTAAAGATTTAATATAATTTTTTTTAGATGCTTGTCAATAAAAATTTATCTCTGTCACATGATTATTCAGAGGCAAAAGCTTTTGAATCAAATTTGTGGGACGCGCCATCTAAATCAGAAACCCCCGTCTTGATGGAAGATAAACAATCTATAATCAAGTAAATAACAAAAAAATAAACAAAATTGTTTTAACTTATTGATAAAAATTACAAAAATTTCAGATGTCTTTTTGAAAAGATGATTAAAATAGAGCAAGAAAATCACGAGCTTAGAAATGAATTGCGAACTCTGAGAAATTCTCATGGATGTCTTATCTGGCGACTGAAATCTGCGAGAAAAATGCTGAACGACATGCGTGAAGGCGTACGCCAGTTTCTCTACAGTCCTCCGTTTTATACAAAACCAAATGGTTACAAATTTTGCGTCAGACTGAATATTGCGAAAGACAATCGGGAATGTTTGGCGTTGCTTCTGCACACGTTTCAGTCTGACAATGACGATGCACTGGACTGGCCCTTTCAGGGCAAAATCACCTTTACGCTTGTCAGTCCGTATGACTCAAGCCGAAATATAAGTGAAACTGCGATCACTGGACCGAAATTAGAGGCTTTTAGAAAGCCACGTGAACGCATGAATAACCCGGGTTACGGATTCACAGAATTTGTCCGAATCGATCAGTTAAATGATTACCTTGTTAAAGATGAAATAATTATTAGAGTGGAGGTGCAACATTTTTCGAATGTTTTGTAAAAAAATGTTATAAGATATATTCCTTTATTTTATTTTTCTTTTCATTAAAAATGAATTTTAACTATTAACATTTTGTTACAATTTTATTAGTTTCTTGAAACTATGTGATACACATTTTAATATTTTTGCAAGCTCAAAGTACTTAGTAAAAAACCACAAAGATAATAAGTATTTAAAATTAAGTTTCTTAAAACAAATATTTAAGTTTAGCATTCATGTCATATTCAATTAGAAGCAATAGTGATATTTAGTTTAAGATTTAGAAAATAGTTTTGTTTATTTGGAAAATTCAGTTTTGAATTTTCCTTTTGAGCAAGTAAATTTTATGTATGAAATGTTACAAAAATATATTTTATTTTTTCATGTGTTAAAGTTGATAAGATTTATACACAGAGAGAAATCTGGCTTGTATAAAGACTGAAATAATGTCGAAAATTGCATTTTATGATTTATAGCACAAAAAGATAAATAGTTCTGTCAATAAAGGTAGGATTTATTTTCAAATTATGAGAATAAGCTTATGTGTCAAAATCTGATTGTGGTTTTAACTTTTTCCACAAGTTGCGATGATCTGAAAACTCTCCCTTCAGTTGCATAATTCGGCTCGGTTCACTGTCGTTTTGGATAAAGTCACGCCCCTCTGTTATATGTGTTTACATGTTGAGTTTGTGTGCGTGAGAAATACAAACTCCTAGAAACTGTCTTGTATTTCTCACGCACACAAACTCAACATGTAAATTCATATAACAGAG
>JABFPM010005203.1:0-11566 GCA_022817325.1 Idris sp. 1 HC-2018 | reverse complement strand
CCAACTTAAAAATGATAGTATATGATATAGAAAGCATAAACAGTTCATAAGAATTTATTTTTAAACACTTTTATACCATGGACATATATTAGTTGCAAATGTTAAGGTATGTGAGATATGCCCATATAAATTGTAAACATTTAATGAATTTATTCATATATGAAACGAAATGGCGGATTTTTTCTAACAAAATCATACTTTATTTAGAATAAATTACATTTTTGACAACAAAATATACTATTATGTTAATAATATTTTAGTTATAATTATCGTAAACAAAATTTATACTACTAATTCAATCGAGTAATGTTATGAAACTTCAAATAACAATCCCTACAATAAACTTTTTCACAGTTTGTACAAAATAATGTAGTTCTTATCGTGCACTTTTCTGTTGAACATGTTTTTTTCGTTTTGACGGATTCGTAAGTGTGAGTGGACAGATCGCCTAATTTCGATTTATTCAAATAATTTGTACTAATTTCTATAGCTGCATCTTTTCCGCTGACGGATTTGCTTCCAGAACATGAATTGAATAATACTGTAGCATTTGTTATTGCTGATTGAATAATTCTAACAAAAACCACCCATGTCCACTTTTTTGATCTCATAGCTGGCAGAACTCTGTTGCATCTATAATCATGGAGGTCCACCCCACCCATATAACGATTGTACAAGGTCATTACTTTTGGAAACTCTAAATCAACTTATTTCTTTTCTTCTTTTGAGTATCTTTGCATCTTTTGCAGTGGAATAACGCCCGTAGCTGTTGATAGGAATGATACTTGTTTAGAGTCAATGACACTTATAAAATTTAGACCACTATTGCTATCATGACTCAATTTGTATTCTCCTCTTTCAGCTTTTTTGCAAAAGTATGTTTCTCGCCTACTCGATCTTGACGTACAGTACCTGTTGATCTTACACTGTATTTCAGCAAATGCACCATAACATCTGGACTTGTAAAAAAATTATCGAAGTAAATGTGATACTGCTTTAGTTTGTTTGGAGATAATGACATCAGCAAATTGTGAAGCATTTGTAAAATAACCTTAGAGCCCAACGTACACGATTTCAGTTTGTCCTCAATCTCATTCGAAGAATTTTTGCCGCAATAAATGTCAAAATCGAACAAATACCCGTCAACTGAATATAAAGCCCACAATTTTATCCCGAAGCGTATAGGTTTAGATTTAATAAATTGTTTTAAATATGATCTGCCAAAAAACTTAGCCATCATTTCATCAATTGAAAGAGCTGTTTGAAAAAATCCAAATTGTTGAATATTTTTTCTAAACAAATTGATCATTGAGCGAACTTTCCATGCTCGGTCCGATTCATTTTTATCTTGCAGTTTCGAGTACTTTAGATGAGATTTTATGTTTTCGAATTTATTTCGAGACATAACAGAAGCAACACTAGGACATCTTAGATCTTCATCCTTGGACCAATAGTCTCTCTGACATGTTCTGTTATTGTACGTTGATAAAATCAAAATTCCAATGAATGTATCTAAATCATTGTTATTCATTTCAAATCCGTTTTCGCAAGTAGCCTCGATTATAAAATTCTTTATTTCAGATGATAAGAACAATTCAAACAATTGAGTGAGCGTACTGTCTCTTATTTTTTTCTTCAAATTATCGGACAAAAGAACTTCATTTTTCACATCAGCTGGAACAGCGTGTTCTCCATCGCTCCATTCATAAACATGATCTGCTTCCAGCTTCTTTTGATTTTCTAAGTAATTTTCAAACACTTTGTGATATGAAGTACTTGCTTGACCAAATAAATCCACTTCAAAATCTAATTCTTCTTCAGATGAAACATCCGAATCAGAAGCTCCGGAATCGTCAGGATCAGGCATAAATGCAATGTCGTCGTAATCGTCGTGGTGCATCACTTCTAAATCATAATTTGCTTTTCGTCGTTTTTTTGGCTGAGTTCTGGCTTCTATTGTAGTACTTTTTCTTTTATTAGACATTTTATAAATAGTTGAGATCAAAATTTGAAGCTATTTAGCTTTCAGATTAAATAATAAAATATATATTAGAGTAGCAAAAAAATAGAAATAATTAAAAACACTAAACACTCAAACAATAAAAACTCTGAAAAGTTAGAACAATAACTGATTAAAAACTCAAATACTGATAATTTGTTAATCTAGCCGTTTCTGTTTGCTACGCAACAATACACAAGACTACTGGAATCTCGGCCAATCAGAATTTTGTTTACATTTGGCAGAACCAATAAAACGAAACATTCTACCAACAGTCATTAGACTATTCCGTTTAGTGTCCAAAATCCCTAGGTTAAAAGTTAATTATTTTTAGAGAATAAATATTAAATCGCAATTCACAAATTCAATAAATACAAAGGTTTTTGAGATAGTGTAACTTTTAGTGTTATTCACATTCAAAATGTGACTGTGATCCGAATAAAAAAATTAAAAGAATAAAAATATAAAATTTCTTTGAGTTTTCATAAAAAATGTAATTTTTCTAAATAAAGTATGATTTTGTTAGAAAAAATCCGCCATTTCGTTTCATTTATGTATAAATTCATTAAATGTTTACAATTTATATACTACTCTAAATTTTATAATTTTCGAATAACTAAAAGATAATTTTATCAACTAACTGTTGATCTAAAATCGAAAAATATATAATTTTTAGGTTATGTTGTAAAAATTAAATTTTTTGAAATAATAAAGATAAATATGTGAAAAAATTCACTGAATATTCAAGTTTGAGTTTATATAATTGCTAATTTTCATCCAAAAATAATGGAAAAAAAAATTTTTTTTAGGTTATGTTATTTTTATGGTTAAATTATTATTGCAAATGGAATACGTATTATTGAAATGTATGTACCTAGTTAAAATTATGACAAATCCTTTGAGCATACATAAAAATCATAATTTTTCATCAAAAACCAAATTTTTTTCAAAAAAGTCGCCATTTTGTTTCCGCCATATTAATAATTAATCAATCAATAGTATAAACTTATAGTATTTATATCCATACCACCGAATATAATTGTTTTAGATCATTTAAATGATGATTTCATAGAGAAAATAAATTTTAAATGTCAAAAAACAGATTTTTTTTTCGTTTTTTTTTTCATTAAAAATCGTTAAAAAATGAGGAAATTTACGGCCGTTTGGGCGGAAACTAGTTAACCTCTTAACCTGCACGTTGTCATTAAGGGGGGAAACTCGTGTAACTGCCTAAAATTTCGATCATTTTTAAGAATTTTTTTTCTTATCTATATCAATTTTCAATTTAATTTCGTTTATGTATGTTAACAAGTGTACCTTCGGGAGTATAAAAAATAATTTAATGCAAAAAATGTTACATTAACTAACTGAAAATTAAAGATGGTCGGAACACTTTTTTTAACTTACAATTGGCGGGACTGATAGTGTCGTCAATTTTCATTAAAAACCGAAACGAACGAATCTGAGCTTTGTTTATGAGTGAATCTTGTCGATGAACCTGAAAAACATGGAAAATATTGATTTTTCAATGATTTATGACAATTTAAACAAAAAGTGTTAATTTTGGTGTAAAAAAATGACTTTACCGATTAAAAACACTAATAATAATAATAATTTTCTTATTTTTTGTAGGTTCATCGACGAGAGTGTTCAATTCTGAACAATTTAAAAAAAAGAAGTGGATTCGATGAATAGTCTTTGTGTAATCGCGCCCGCTAATTTGAAAAATGTCGTTTCGAGAAAAACGCGATCAAAGTTTCAAGTATGTGAAATTCACATTTATTGACAGTCTACAATTAAATTAACTTAATCGGCTATTCCGGGGGCATATAATAAACCTTCCTGATCTTCATAAAATTCATTTTGCTGTGCATTTGCCAATCTTCGAGCTGAACGAGCTTCCTTGGTGGTGGCGTCTGTACGGCGGTCCTGCCTCGAAATCCTTTGTCGGTCATAGTTATCGGCAAAGTCCTTGCACTCTTTAATGCAAAAAATACAACGTTAAAGGTGGAACAAAATTTACGGCCGTTTGGACGGAAACGGGTTAACTATTTAAAATGGAACGATTTACTCGGCAAAAATATTTGTATACTTAATCTGTAATTTTTTTCTTACATTATGGGAAAACACACATTATTTAGTGTATTTTTACAATATATCGTTTAATTTTTTGTATTTGTGGTTACAGTGTAGTATATGGCAATTGCACGGCTGGAATTCACTTAAAATTGTCCGTTACCAGCCAGAAATAAATTAGTTTTACTAACGCAAGGCGATAATTTATTTAACAGTTCAGCTCACGCTTTCTATTCAGTTTGTTTCCTAACTTTTCGTTCAGCCTCTTTTCAGATTCGTGCAATATCAAATTTAGTACGGATCACATTTCAGACATTACCTATATTAAATCGGTATAAACAATATCTCATTCTAAAATGATTTGCAACAGAAGTGCTTAAGAAATTTGTTTACTTGGAAAGAAGAGCATACGACTGTCACGTAGGGTGGTCTTTATTTGGCAAAAATTTTATTTTTTGACGGGCGCCCTCCTAAATCGCTTCCAAATTCAATAAAACTAAGAGGCCATATTATTTTAACTCAAAAAATTAATAATAATCCCCATCTTAGAATTTTTTTAAAAATCATGATTTTCGGTCAAAGGTTTTTTTTATATTTATATAAATTGGTTTTTTATAACGTTTACAATACGTTATGGAGATTCAATGTCAAGCATAAAATTTTTTAAAGTTGGTTTTGAAAACGTTGAAGAAAACATTTCGTAAACCATTTATAACTAATATTTTTTTTTCTCTTTTTAAAATGTTATGAGCGAGATTCTCGAAAATATAATTATATTGAGTGCAATTTAAGTACTCCTTACAATATGCTACTCCTGAATTTTGTACGATAGTCACGTGATCGCGGTCTAGGTTTCATACGCCGCAGATTGTGAGTTCGATTCTCAAGTTTGAAATCGGAGTCTGGCGGAATTATATTTCGTTTTTTTTTGGATTCATCTTATGTCTACAATACATTATAAACACGTATCAAAACCAATTTCTAATGTTTCATAAAAGGTATACAAAACTAATTTAACTAAATTAATACGACATTTGATTGTTTTTAAGATGATTTGAAAACGTTAATAGTATAATTTGTAACGTTTTCAAAACAATAAGAAGGGTTGAGAATAACCCTCTCAAAATGATTTCAAAATGTTACAGCTTTGTATGGGATAATTTTCCGACTTTATTATTGGTCACACACACTAGCAGAGAACTGTCACATACAGTGGCGAGCTTATAATTAGGGAAATGGAATTTAGCATTATATAAATGATATTTTTTTTTTGAAAAAACAGTTTTTTTTTAATAATATTTAATTTATTCATAAATGTATCTTGTAATCATGTACATTTCACTTTCAAGAACAAAAAACAAATTGCTAATGTTGTAACATAAAAAAACAAAATAGTGTCAGAATATTCGTGAACATATAAATAGGGAAATTAACAATATTTTGTTAATTAGCCGTCTCGATGTATAAAAACAACTTTTTAAGAAGTTTTAAACTATATAATATAGAATACTATTAATATTTAGTAGGTCCTCCTTTATTTTTAATAACCTCGGCACAACGGCGCGGCATAGATTTAACTAATCGTATGCATCGATCGATAGAAATTTGTTTCCACTCTTTTTCAATCTCTATTATTAATATTTGTTGGTTTTTTTTCTTTTATTACCTTGTCTACGTCGTTCCACATCATCTCTATAGGGTTTAAGTCCGGCGACTGAGCTGGCCAAGTCATTACGTTGACGTTATTTTCATTCAAAAAACTTTTTGCTTTTCGTGATGTGTGTTTGGGGTCGTTGTCAGCTTGAAAAATCCAATCTTTTGAAAGATATTTTTCTACATATGGAAGAAGATTATCTTTCAACATATCAACATAAACATGTTGATCCATTATAACAATTACGCGACAAATTGGACCTGGACCATTCATGCTCATTCCAGCCCACACCATCACGGAACCACCGCCATATTTAACTGTAGGTTTAAGGGGATGTTTCGGTCTAATAGACTTAGCGGATCGTCTTTCGAAAGGTTCTCGTATGCTGGTCGAAGTAGTTCCTGAACTTTTTTATCGAGGGGAGGTTTGTCGTGTTTGAAGTTTGCAAGTATATTTGATGCCTCAGCCACGCGCCACTTGCACCAACTATTCTCTCCTGATGGGCAGTTCTCGTGTTGTGGGTGTTCATCCTTCGAACATTTATGCATAAACGTTCCCCAAATAGCTTTTTTACCATAATACAAAGTCAGATCTTTTATCATCTTCATTGTCAATTTTCCAGGACCTTTTCCTCCAATACCTTTATTTTTAGCTTTAACATTTCGAAGTTGAGTCCCCATTCTTTTTTCTACGTGTCCAACACATTCTTTTTTCAATACAGTAGGACTAACTTCGAGTAAATGCTTAAAAGTTTTTGAATCGCCGTCGCCGATGTAAACCGCGTACTTTACTCCCAGCAATTCTTCTGATCGTTGAAACATCTCGACCATTGCATCTGCTTCCATTTTGCCAGAACTACCATTATGATTTCGATCGCATTCTGGCAGATGATTTTCCAACCAGTCATCGTATGTCGGCGTACCTTTCAGAGACGCATGATTGGCACAACTTTGACAGAAAGATGATTTTACTTGGCAGTCTAAAACTTTTCCGCTGAATTTTCCGATCAAAGTAGATACGCCAAGAAGAGACGAAAATCCTCTTTTTTTCCGAGTTCCATCTCCAGAAACAGTCAAGTCAGTTGGTTCATTACCTGCTTCAGTGTTTTTTTGTACTTCTTCCGAGATAGCTTTACGTTGACAACGTTCAAAAACAGCTTTCGTAGACGTGAGCAGATTGGTAAGAAAAGCCTGATATGTACTGGTACTGAATCCATTCGACAATTCCATCAATGAGCAAAACATATTTATTCCTCGTAAACCAATGCCCATAAGTCTTATTACAAACATGATCCGACGATTAATTTCATAAGCTCTATTGATTAGTGGAGATGATCCGAATCGTTTTGTACCACACGAACATGTCAAACACAAATTGAAACCAAGTCCTCTTTCACTTGTTCGCGTAAATTCTATATCACCATCACACGTTTTGCATTTTACATTTTCAGATATAAATCCAAAAACCGTCACAAAACACAATATAACATAACTGTGTTTATCGTCCAGAGGAATTTCGTTATAATTAGCGTTCTTTAATTTTTCCGCTGACGAACTCGCGAAACTTGTCTCTTGTTCGGTAGTTGATGGCTGGAAAAAACACCTCCTTTTTTTCGGTCGACTTGGACGATTACCAGAGTTTGATGATGATTTGCGCGTGTTAGGCATTGTTTATTAAGAATACTCAACGAACACGTGTCAAATAACCGAACACAACGTGCCAACTAATGGCGTGACTATTCTATGCAATATTACCGATCGTTGAACATTGAAATCATCTCACACCATCTCTGAGATCTTCCAAAAACTATTTCTTATACCCAAATACCATAGGATACCTACATTTACCCACTAGAGTCAATTAAAGAAGAATAAAAGCCGAGGGAACAGCTGCACGCCGCGGGGTGCTGTGCGCTTATACCTGCTTCTCGCACTAGCCTAACGCACTCATTCGTTCAACTCGCTATATCTTTTTTTCTATTTAAGAAAACCAAAAATGGTTTTAACACATTATTCTTAAGACATTAAACTTTCGAAAACTAAAATAAAAAAAAATTGATTTTTTGAAAATTTTAGACTGAAACCTCCCCTTAAGAACAAAAAATATTAATCATATTGATAAATGTGAAAATAGTTATTATATTAATATTTTAATGAAAACTGTATACATGAAAACTTGAAAAATATGTTTTATCAAAAATAATTGTTTATTTGACTTTTGTGAAACTCAGAGTGTTGTTATGTTGGTACTCCTGTAACTTCCGACGCATTCACATAAGCGCGTGCCAGCTAAGTTAGGTTATATGACTGACAATGGTGAAGGGGATACCGAAAAACGCCAACTCCTCGGAAAATTGGACGTTTTATTAAACAAAAAGTCTTGGCTGAGCGACTCAAAGCTGCATGCAAAATAAGTTAATCGCACTCTACAAGCAGCAAAAGTGAGAGATCACTTTCAAAATGATTGTGCCGAGTCTTGTAAATGTGTAGTTAAAGGACTACGTGTTGTTGATTGTTGTTCGGTCACACGGATTCTTTTTCTTTACTGTCTGCGTAAACGCTTTACAATCGGTTAAATTTTTAAACTCAATGCCTAATAAGTACACACGAAATTTTTCACAAGTACACACGATATTTCTTTTCTTCAAACTCCAAGCACAGCAACAAAAACTGAAATTCACAAAATATCACATAGTCTTTAAATAAAACTTTATAAAATCTCAAATATATAGGTGAATGAAAATGTTAAAATAAAAGGAAACTTAAATTTAACACAACGTCATGATATGCCTTCAAAAATACAATGAAATTGTAAATAATACGGTAAGAGTCGCGCAGTTATTATTTTTCTTTATATAAACTCCAAATGACTTGAAACTAAACTCAACTGTTCTTTCTTTGAAATTGAAACAAAAATAATTAAAAACTTGAATTTTACTAACACAAATTAATTTTTTAATAATTTAGAAATTCTAATTCTAGCAAAACGTTCTGATATAAAAAGGTAAGAGTTAATGTTAAATGACAATTGATACAGTTAATTGTAAATGTTTTTCGGTTTAAACTTTTACAAATAAAATCAAGTAAAAACTAGAAAAAACTGTATAAAAACTAACATAATCACAAAAAAAAATTTTTTTACAAAATATTTAAAAAAAATCTTACCGGCCCGAAATATAATCAAGTATTATTATTATATTGAAGTTGATTTGTATGCAAATATAAATAAATTTTAAAAGTTGAAAATTGAATCTCGAACATTTAGATAAAATAATTAGTTGCAAAACATCTTATAAAGAGTTTATTTATTATATAAAATCGGGCCGATAAGAATATAAAAAAGTATAAGGCGATTTCTTAAGTCTAAAAGATAATCACGGAGTTAATATCTTCAATTAATGCTTATAATATGTTAATAAAACTAAAATAAGTCTAGCAATTCATTGATAATGAGAGAACAATTTCAATGATTCATATTGAAAATACATTATTAATTGTCACTAAATTCGTTTTTTTCATCTTTTTTGAAAATATTAATCATTGAAATTGTTTTCCAACTATCAAAAAAATGCTAAATTTGTTTTAGAAGATTTTTAATATGGAATATCAATTAATTAGACAGAACTTCGTGATTATAAACATGATTTTAAACATGAAACGAATAAGGCGATTCCTCAAGTCTATGATATAATCACGGAGTTAATGTTTATAATTAATGTTTTAATATTTTAAAAAAAAATTTAAATAGATTTAGCAATTCTTTGATAATGAGAGAACAAAACTGTCAATGAATTGCTAAATTTGTTTTAGAAGATTTTAGTAACATATAAAAAACATTATTTAAAAAGACATAACCCAGTAATTATAGACAAGAGGAAAAAATTTAAAAGATGTTAGTTGGGATTTCCAGGAGCCCCACGTCCTTGTCCTGCACTTCCAGGTATTCCGCCATTTTCTGCGCCTGCAGGTATTCCGCCGTGTCCTGCTATGCCACCGAGAGCTGTTTCTGGGAGAAAACCACCATGTGCTCCTTGCCCAAAAGCAGGCATAATAGCTGATGGTCTAACGAACGCTAATGGGGGAAAATTAGCTGATCCTCTCATTGACAGAGCAAGACAGCTGGTACAACAACAAAAGAAGCCACAGGCACCGAAAAAAGTCGCCGAGGACTCCGAAGATGATGACTTTGATATTGATGCTATTTAAAAGATTCAAAAAGTACACGCCATGACGATTAACGGGTTGCTTTGTGTCGTATTAAAAAAAACGCAATAAAATTTTCTTTCTGCACACAATAGATAAGTAGTCGAAACAAAGCCGTCAATATATGTGCAAATTTTAACAGTTTCCAGGATTAGTAATTATTATATATATATAAGTAATGAGAAACAATTAAAACATCTCCGTATATATATATATATACGGCCTCGACCACATCCGTAGTAATACGGCGCAGACGACAAGCTTCATAAAAAGCGCATGAAACGGTCCTGCCTTATGCCAAAACTCTCTTGACCTGGAGAAAAATGAATAAGTTTAATTTATATAATTTTGTAAAAAAATAAAACTTACCATTTTGTTGAAATCCCTGGTAAATTTAATATTATATATATTAATAATAATAGAAGCATAAACAGGAGGTTGCGGAAATTGTGGTTGTGGGCCAGGAAATTCAGCAGCAGGTTGTTGGGGCGCAAAAATTTCAGAAATGTGAGTCTGAGGAATGAACTGATGGTATGGTTGTTGATGTATGTTTGGTTGATTGAATTGGTACAAGTTTGGACGGATGTTTTGTTGATTGTATGGTTGAATGTAGGCTTGATTGTATTGCATGAACTGTGGACGTATGACTCCGTTGACATAAGAGTTATATTGTGGAATATACGGCGGATGTTGATTGAACAATATATGATGTCCCTGCATTTGTTCTTGAACAAGAACTTGAGGATGACCCACGATATTATTATCGACGTGACCTCGGGCTTGTTCATCTTCATTTACCTGTTGTTCCGGTAAAGCTTGGTCTTGTGTAATTACAGCTTGATCTTGTTTATCATGTTCAACTTGTAAATTTTTAAGATGATCAGGGTTCTCTTAAGCTTGTTCTTGATCGACTTGACCAGAGTTTTGTCTATCAAGAACTTGGTCATGGTTACGTCCTGGCGGAACTTGTCCTTGGTTGTATCTTTGCTGTTGTCTATTGTTCTGACTAGATCCCTGACTCTCATGACTAGATCCCTGGCCCTCATGACTAGATCCCTAACCCTCCTGCCTAAAACTGCGACTAGCTTGTCTGCCTTGAGACTGCTGGTTTGTTCCTAAAAATCCAGGCCAGTCATCCTGAAAAAATTAAAATGATTAAATAAAAATAAATAAAAATCGTTGAAAAATTATATCTTTTTAATCATCATTTTTTACTTCTTTTCTGTTTTTTTTTGTTTTTTGAACTATTTCTGTATGTCTCTTAACCTGCGTTTTTTAGTTTTTTATCAACGTTTTTTTTATAATTTTTTGTTAAATGGTGATTGAATATAATCTAATAAGTGCTTCATGCATTCAGTTTACTAGCACTAATCATAATTTATAAAATCATAATTCTCTCAGTGTATCACTTTTCATTACGATTTTCATTTCGATTTCACCGTCCCGTGCGCTTTGCGGATTACAATTGGAACAACGATTCCACATCAATCCCCATTACATCCGGTACAAAATCAAAATTACAATTAAATGGCCGTATAAACGCTTCGTCGCCGAATAAACAAACTTTGACAGTTTTTAAAAAATCTGTTCCAATAAAAATATCAGTTTTAATAAGTCGATTTGACACTACACGTG
>JABFPM010005202.1:0-11567 GCA_022817325.1 Idris sp. 1 HC-2018 | reverse complement strand
TTTTGCATATTCTTATATATGTATATTTCACTTACGTAGATCACATTTATTACAAAATATTACAAAAATTCATTGTATTTAATCAAAATTATATAGATGCCTATAATCCGCAGTCTACTAATGATAAAATAGAAGATTGGTATTTATAAACTTTTTTAAACTGTTGTTTGTTTTTCAACAGGAATAAGTTATTAATTAAAATATTGTTAATAAAAATGATGTCGATGTAAAGTAACTATTTTAATATAATTTTTAAGTCTAAAAGATAGATATTGTTAAAAAATACTTTTCAAGAAAAATATTTAATATTCAGAGATAAAAATATTTTTCATTTATATCACTACCATTTCAGCACTCGTCATTGCTTATAACCAATTAATCAAATACTTTTCGTCTCTGATTATAAAATATTTTGGTAGCACTGACAGGATAACATATAAAAAAATATTTGACTATTTACACCGATAAAAGCACAGAGGAATTTATTTCATTTTGTAACAAAGTTACGATATCCTACCCTTTTATTTATAACTTTCAACCAATATTAAGTTCAATTATTTAAAAGATTGTCTAAAATGTTATTTTCACAAATGTATAAAAATAATTATATCTCAAATGTGTTAATATTTATTTATACTTATCCAACTGAATTTAAACCAGATCTAATTTAATTAGGTTTAATAGGCTTTAATGATTTTCAATTAGTTATTGTTTACTAGAATAGATACATATATATTTTAGCCTGTTAGTGGTAATACAATCTTAATATTTCTTTTTAATAATAAAAGTTATTCTTTGGCAGCTGAATATTTCTTTTTTTTTTCCTCAAGACGATCAATCTTCATCGTCATCATCGTGGCTGTTATGCACGTGGGCGTGAAAACCATCTTCGTCTGCGTGGTACTTTACGGTCCTGATGTTACCGGAGGGTTCCTTAACCGTGTACTCTCCAAACACTCCTTTACCTATATACACAGGTCAGGAAAACTCATTAGTCCTACTACTACTTGAAGACAACGACAATTAAACTCAACTAAATAAAAGACTAAGCAAAAATGTGACATTAAAGTGTGTTGGAAACAAATTTGTACCCTTTTTTGTTTGATCTCAGAATACATAAAATTATTTTTTTGCTTTTTTTCATCTTCAACTACTGTTTTCCTTTTGTCATCGGCTACGTTTTAATACAACATTCTCAGCGTTTCTTTCCCAGAAGTTTGAAACTTGCCTGCACTTGTGCATTTTTTCGATGTTATTTTTCACGACGCTGATTGGCACGAACTATCGAATAACTTTCTTTAACAATTTGCTCATGCGATTCGTGACATTCTCTTTCAATAAACGAGTTTCGTTTTATATTTGTATTTGATTGATTACGCTTTTCTACATTCTTAAAGAAACTTAACCGAATCTGGAACGAATTTTATTTACACCAACAAATAGTTTTAAAAATTATAAAAAAAAGTTGTAACTCATCTAACGAGTTACAATTGTATTAAAAACTGTAATACAAAAATAGAATTTTATTTTATTACTGTTATATTATTATTTTTTTGTATTTATTCATTTTAATTTATATTAAACGCGAATAAAATATAAAATCAACTTTCTTGGAGTATTTTTTTTCTAATATTAGACTATTTATGGAAATTGCTTATAAAAATGATTATAAATTTGAAATAAGATTTATTGTCTAGCACTTATTTTTTTCGATGCAAATTGTTAATATGCTTATATTAATTTTGTAGTTAAATTTTTTAAAGTTTCAAATGCTGAAAGATTTTTATTAGTAATTTAAATTAAATATTTAAGCATAAGAAAAAAAATTTTAATCATTAAACAAAATTATATTATCAAATAAATTGAACAGTTTTACAAACAAAATATAAAAAGTAAGCAAGAATTCACGAATTTTTTTGTTAACTTTTGATGGTATTTTGCAAATATATTTTATTTTGAAATAGCTTTTTTTGGTACATAAAATGTCTAAAAATATGGATCATTAAACATAACAGCTAAACAGCTTATACGATTCAAGAAAATAATATCAGATTGGTCAGATTTTGTGTATCGAAGTTTCAGTGAGAGGGCAGGTGGGGTACGTGACTGGAGTAGAGATACTCAAGGGACTGGACTGGTCCATTGCAAACAAGATTGGTAATGTAGATACATCTTTAATATTGATATATGTCGATTTAAAATAAATGTGCACCAACGAGCAGTGAATCGTGAAATATATTACGCTCTATCAAAGAGAAAATATTTCATGATTCAAAGCACGTGTGAACGTATAGATAATCATCATTGATTAAAATTAAATGAAATTATTTTGTGTAATTCTTTATTTTCTATAATAAATCAATGCAGGTGATTAGTATAAAATAAGAAATTTCATATTTCATACATTTTCGGAAGTTATATTAAATGTTGATTTAAATAAGAATCCCCCCCCATAATTTCCGCTTCCCCCCTTTCTTTTTTTTCAAGAAAAGTAAAATTGAGTGAATTTGTTTCCATAAAAATAATGTTTTACTGTTGTTATATAAAATAAATATTACATATTTATAATTTTTGTCATGGATTTCTTAAACGTTAAACGTATTAGAACAACATTTTTTGAACATATTATATTCAAGCCCCCCTTCCCCTCTTCCCTTCATCAAATCGTACACTTTCATCACATTTTTAAATATCCTTCCATCCCCGTAAAAGTGTTCGTATTTTATGAATGGCCCCTAAGAATACAACTGGTTTGGATTTTTTTATACTTAAAATTCACCAGTTTTCTAAATTAAATTATACCAGCACCTAAAATAATATTAAAAAGCTTACCATTTCGATATTCTTTTTGGCCATGATAGTCGCCTGTATGATGATCTTCAACACCATAAGCAAATTCGTAGCGAGGTTGGGCTATGTAATCGTAGTGTTTTAGTCCTTGTTTGTCTACCCAAGAAACTTCCTTGTCATCGCCTTGCACAGGTCCTTGGAAATGTTGGAATGAGTGTGCATGACCGTCTGCTTTTACGGAGATTGTGAATGTCATTATGACCAACAAAGTTATTGTCACCTGTTAACAAATAATAAGATTTAATAGGTAAAATAAGTTTTATTATTATAAACAGTTAGAAGATTTTTTTTCATGTCAGAAAAACAATTTTTACTAAATCAAATTGTTCTTAAAAGATGTTGAATGGTGAAAAGTTCATGGCTCTTATTTCAACTGCGAAATGTGTTAACTTTTTTCGACAAATTTTAATAAAAAAATTGTGACGTTGAATTAAAATTTACATTACAAAATCAAAGTTTTACTGTTTATACATAAGTAGAAAGTTTTGAAAGAAACTTTTGTATTACTTATAGATTAATAATTCATGATACAACTATATCGAAAGCATCTTACTCAAAGAATATACCTACTTGATGACTCCAAAATGGAATCTACATAATAACTTTATAACGAAACAAAACAACTAGAATTAGTTTTGCGCAATATCTTCCATACACAAAAACTTTACATTATATAAATTATTATTGCCTGACGGAAAGTTAATTATATTTGTACAACCCATCGCATTTACTTTTTGTCTCAAATTGTTCTATTTTTAAATTAACTTCATTTAATCTTGAAATTATTTTTGTCTTTTTAATGCAACTTTTTTTTTATGTAATTCAATTCTCATCTCGAAGATCATAAATTTAAATCCACTTTTATAGACATAAAAAGTTGTAAAACATGGTTTACCTCCATAATATTTTAAATATAAAACGAACTAATCTACATATTATGCGATTTTATACACTAACGTGACAGTAAAATTGCGCTATGAAAATACAGATAATAAAAATGTACTTCTCATCGATTATAAAAGTCACGAGTTTTATCATTACAAAGTTACATTTCAGATTTGATTTCATTTTTTAACTTTATTTTTCATAAAAAATTCAAGCAATAAATCTTATTATCAAATAATATTAAAGAAAATGCAAATGAAAGTTTAATTTTCAAATTAAACTGTGTTCATTGCTATGTAAATTGTGACAATGCTGTTAATGTATAATTGTAATATTTAATTAATGACGCCAAAATGTTATTAGTCGGAATCTCATTTCCTTATGAAACATGGTCAAGTGGATGCATACTTGTGCCTGTTTTGTGCTTCGAGTTCTCAAGCTTAGCACTAATGAATTCGTAACAAAAAACATCACATGAAATAACACCATTTTTCTTTACAATTTAAACTCTTACTTTAATTATGTTTACCATAAATTATTTGCATTTTATATTAAACATTTACTTTTTTAAACTCTGTCTTTCTTGTAAAACTTGATTAATATATTTACTTAATTATATACATTTATATGCATATTACAAAAACACCACTACCACTCTAAATAATTAATTTCTCCCGAACTTTGCACTGAATAGCACTCACTTTATAGATCATATTTCGGAGCTTGTCAAGTTTTCCTATTTAAACAAATGTGTGACGTCGGTTAAGATAACACTCAACGTTACTGAATAACTTTATTTTGTCAGAATCCGCTTTTATAGAAACGGGATACCAATTTCTCTCTTCTTTAGTTTTCTTGCGTTACGTCTACCTCAGTTTGGTAGAATTATTGTCAAACAACACATTACAAAATATAATTATTCAACCGTTTGTATCGCAGCACAAAAAAGTGTTACTCCGGTCTATTCGAGCGTAAATTTGGTCAACAGTTTTAAACGTAACCTCTTGATAATCATAAATCCGGAGAAATGAAAGCAAGATGCTTGAAGAAAATTTTCGTTCACTGCTTGAATAACAAGATAAATTTAATTTTTCGTCATATACAATGATAAACTTTCATTTAATGAAGAGAGAGAGAAAAAAAAGAACCTTCACTTTTGTCTAGCTGAGACATTTATTCAAAGTACTCATGTTCCAAATCTATTTTTATTTCAAATGTATTACTAACAAGGCGAAAAATAATCTCGCAAGTCAATAAAATCGAAAACCAAGTTGAAAGCTTAAACCCGATGAAATAATTCGGAAAATTCGAGTGGTAAAAACGGTGTATAGAAGTAGTTATTCTGAAGATGAGGACGTCATTTTGGCACACATTGTATGAGCAAAAATAGCTGGAGTGCTACCAAGATGTACGGCTTTTGAGTTATGACACTTTTTGAGAGAAGGAGTCGCATTGTGAAAAGCGTATCCGGGTCCAGCATAATATCCTTCCTCGGTTTTAGAAACTGTAGGATGATAAATCTACTTTAAATAAGATTTGTCGACGACACCCTGGCGAAATAAAGCTACTACTTTCAACCAACTTACACACGACTGACTCAAAAATTCTACTCCAATAGCTATTTGTTTTTAAAACTCATTTTCAAACTTTTAAAGAACAAAAATAGAGTTTTAAAAACAAAACTACCCAAACCAAAGCCAAACAAAATTTGTTCGAGGCAATATATTTTATTCAATATATCGTACAATTTTTTAAGAATAAATTCTAACAAATGAAACAACAAATAAAAAATTAGTTGTGTATACTATGTGAATTGTTTAACAAATCTATAGTTTGTTTAAAAATTTGCCTGTTTACTGAAGTTATTTGTGAAAACTTTATGAATTGCATACACAGTAAGTAAATTCCAGAAAATTATGCAAAACGTATTTAGTAAAAGCGGTACAAAGTTCTTCGATTTATATTTATGAAATATTTGAGCATACACTAGAAGTTGAATATCAAAGAATTAATTAATGACATTACCAAAATTGAAATATAATCTAGTAAACGTATGTGAACGGTTGATACGCAATTTAAAACTTTATCTTACTCAAATTTGAATTGCAGACTTTATACAAATAACGAAAATAATCATTTAATTTCAAAAAATTAATTTAAATTACAACTAATTTAATTCATGTGGTTATTATTATAATTTAATTTTAATTTATTAAAATAAAGTTGAATTACGAAAATATCTTAAATTATTTCATAAAAATTTAATCTTTTGTCTTAAACATTATGTAATTGTGCTTTCTCATAAAATTTTCCAAACGCAGTATTATCCGATGTGTACTATATTGATAGAGAAAAATCTGTAGTAATATTGTGGGATAAAAAAAGATCCGCAAGGATGAGTTCGGAGATTAGTGTCTGCTCGCAGCCAACATAACGAGACGTTGCATTCTTCTCATTCGAGTAGATTCATAACTAACAACATACGCTTGTCTTTTGTTAAGAAAACAACCAGAGCCATTCTCGATAACACACTAGTATACTTTCACAAAATTTTATTACAAACTCAAAGTTAATATTGTTTAAAAAGATCATTAAATATAATTAGAACATGTATTTAAAAAATATGAGAATAAAACAACATTTTTCAACGTAAGAACACCAATAATGTTTTATTGATTTTCAAATTAATTTGGTTGATTGGTTCTTTCAACTATAACAGAATGAAATGTGTTTACAATCTTTGGTTGGTCTGCGTACAGCTAGTGATAGTAAAGAGCAATTAACTATTGGTTCTGGTCAGATAGATTTCCTTTATAATTGCAAGACATCCTGTATAATTGCGATCGAACAACAATTAGGCGAGTTGGTCTGAGGTAAGTGATGCAACTTAGTTGTTGTTGAATTTCTGCCAATATCGGTGATCGGAATAAGCTATCTTTAGGAATTAAGAGATCAATTAAAAAAATATTGCAATTGAAAAAGTTCTGGATCACATACATATGAGCAATTCTACAGATAATTTTCCTTTAGCTGTAAAAAAATTGAAAATATTCTGGTTGAGGAGACATCTTTTGGGTCATTTTTTTCTTGTTTGTTGCACTCTAAAATAGACCAAAAAATAGTAGTGCCCTCAGAAATTTTAAGAATGCCACCCGTAAATACCCGTACAGAACACGGACGCTTTAAGGACGTCCACAAGAAACCATTTTTGGTACATCGGAAAGTCGTGAAAACATACAGTTAACGTTCTATTAACTTCCACAGAACGTTCCACTCATATGCATATGTCATGTCCATATAACGTTTTATGTAAGTTCTCCAAAGACGTCTTCAAAATGTACATAAAACGTCTGGATCACCTACAAAATGGTAGTGAAACGTTTCAAAACGTTTTCTAGATGTCCATCCAGTAAAATATCAAAATATTCAAAAAGACGTCTTTAGAACGTTAAAGACGTAAAATTAGAAACAAAAAAAACTGAATACTTTTTCCGAATTATATTAAATTCAATATATAAACACAGTAACATTAATTAAAGACTATAATACAAGTTTTTTTTCTTCTAAATATTTATTGCAAACTTGTAAATATTGATTACATTTTATTAAAAACTGAAACGATTTTATATATATATATACATCTTTTTATACTTCTAAGGTATCTGCGGATTCTGCACTGCATTTTTATCATCAGTTCCCCCCTGTCGCTTCTGATGCATTCTGCCGATTCAGTCTAAAAATTAATATCTGTTATAATGTATACAAATATATCAGAAGTTATTTGAAAATACTGAACAATTTAGAACAATAATAAAAAACTAAAAATGTTAATCTTTTTATTATGATAATTATTTATATTCAATCTCGAAATTTTCAACTTTAATATAATTTAACTTTCACTTTACATATAATTTAATTAATATCTAAAATAAATAATCCAACCAATCTAATAAACCACTTTTTTGGGTTCTTTCTAGCTTTTGTTTGGTGCGATCTGTAGCTCTTTTCAACCATGTTATGATGATTTTCGAATTTCCTTATCGGTTTTATCGAATTTACTTTTTACAGCACCTAGAAATGAATTTTTTCAATCAATAATTTAACTGTACTCATTCATTAGTGATATATATTATAGTTTATTTATACTATATATAAAATTACTAACTGATTATAAGCATTGATAATGAAATATCATTAAAAGAGTTTTTGCTTTTGCAAACAAAATAGCTGTACTTTTGAGTCATTTCATCACACAGCAAAGCTTTCAGTTGTTCTCTTATTGCATCGTCATACGCTTTCCTTCCGAGATTTTTCAAAAAATTTATCTAAAAAATTAATTGTAATTTTTTAAACTAACATCTTCTACGTCGTTAGTGGGTATTACTACCAAATGATTTTTTTAATATGACTTTTAATATTTATAATTTCAATTAAGACTAAGGCAACTTCTATGTAAACAAATTAGAATTATGATAAGTTAAGTTATTTTTACGATTTTTTGAAATATAAATAAGTATTCCAAAACTTTCAGGTTTTAAAGTTAAGTTTACTTTTAAAATAATGCATTAAAATAATAGCTAATAAAAATTTATGAAGTTCAAAAAATTCTCTTGATTTTTCAAATGTTCTTTGATTTGAATCAATTTTTCATCTGATGTTATTGGCAATTGACTTTTCAGGTTTTTCTCCATTACCACATCAGCATTTTGCTTTTTAGATGATTGATTTTGTTCATTTTGTTTATGTTCAATGGTATTAAGTAATCCAAAAACTTTTGACATGTCAGCTTAAAAGAGGACAATATCAGATGTCATACGTTTGATAGTTTCTTTAAAAAAATTAAAATTGTTTATATTCAAAAATTAAAATATTTTATTATGAAGTGAAGTTAAATTATATATATCAGGGTGTCCATTAAATAAGCTAAGTTAAAATTTCAGTCATTTCTGGTCAAACCCTTGAATAAAGTGATGATTAAATCCGAAAAATTTTTTGAAAGAGCTTATTTAGTAGTAATTTATCTTACCTGTGCAAGGGGTGAATAAATTTAAATGAGAAATAAGTTTGATTTCAGCTATTTAAAAATTTTGTAAAGAAAATGTAATTGTTCTAACGAAATATCAAACCTAAAATTCATATACTTATGTTTTGAGAGTCGCTGAACAAAAATATGAGGTTGGAATAAGTGTTTTAGAATTCTTATTTACAAAAATAGATTTAATTATGAAAATGCTTTTTGCTATTTCACATCATTTTTAGCAAAGATAAAAATATGTTTTATTATTTTAGTACCTAACCCTTTTACTCCTGTATTTTAGGCATCGATAAACAAGAATCTAAGATTTCATAAACATTGTAATTAGTATTATTATGTTAAAAATTAAGAATATTAAATTTTGTGATCTAATGTGCTGAATTTAAAATTTTTTTTAACATAAGTAGCTTTTCTATGTCATTTCCCATTCAAATGTAACCCTTTTACAGGCACGGTAAATTAAAGTCAAATAGACTCTTTTAACAAACTTTTAAAGTTGTTTCAACGTTTGCTAATTGTATATATTTTTTTTAGTTCTTGCATGTTTAGATTTTGTTAATTTATGTTACCTTTGTACATAACAAGTTTTTCATTATTGTTTGCAATTGTCACACTTGAACCTCTTTGAGCTGAAGTAAAGGCAAACTCTTAAAAAGGCCAGGTCTTTCGATATTACCTACATGAACATAAATTAGAATTTCAATAAGAGATTTCATTTTCTTAATATAATAATTATTATATTAAATGGATTTTTTTTTAATAATTTATATTGTCATAACCATTTTGTGCTGATAAACTAGCAGTCGAAGCATTGGGAGATTCGCTTTGCTTTTCAGAGTGCTCATTTGATGGAGACGTCAAAACAATAAAACGAAGAACATCGGTTTCCTTATGCGCCAGAGTGTCTTTCACATTATTACTACCTGATTTAATCATGTATATTAAACAAAAAAACAAATTAATCAGAATTGAAATTTTGTTTAAAATAAAAGGTCTTATTAAAATTCTGATACTAAACCTTTTACAAACAAATGTGTCGCTGGCTGTGGTGGTGGTTTCAAGTTTAAATCTCCTTCAGAATCGTAGTCGTCTAAAATTCTATCTGATTATTGAACAGATCATATGGAAAAAAAGAAAACAATTGTTAATAAATGTTAATTTCTTGATTTTTTTAATGGGCGAGAAAATTAATCATCTATAAAATAAGTATGTTATAAAACTAAAAAATAAATTTGATTTCAGAAACACTAAAAATACTATTTTTCTTAATTTTTTTATTTATAATAACCTGAATCCTCAGCATCGTTATCAGCATTCTGTAATTTCTTTTTTCCAGTTGATAAGGAAAAGCTTTCGTCAAAAGTTTTGTTGGCGCGCTGTTTTATTGTTTTTTTGTGTTGCTCTACGTCCAAATTCGACTGTTCAATTTCAAACTCCAACTCCTCTACAGCTTTTTCTGCAACTTCCTGAGCGTATTTTATTGATGCTAAAATTATAAAAAAGAACAATTTTATAATATGAAGTCAAGATTTTAGTCTAAAATGCAACACAAGGATGATGGATTTTAATTTCTGCTTCGTAATACTGATTTTTCAATAGTTTACTTAAAAATGAATTTGAGATTTCTGATTGTTAA
Source organism: Idris sp. 1 HC-2018 (assembly GCA_022817325.1). NCBI lineage: Eukaryota > Metazoa > Arthropoda > Insecta > Hymenoptera > Scelionidae > Idris > Idris sp. 1 HC-2018. Next base: position 1,161 of record JABFPM010005202.1, on the reverse strand, counting down.
TAAAAAATACTGCATACATTGAAATAATAAAGTAAGTTCAAAAAATGTAAAATGTATAAAAAATGTTATAAAATTAATAAAATTTTGAAATAAGTTGAAAAAATGCAGTAAAAACGATAAAGATTAAAAAATCAAAACTATGTAAATAAAAGTCTAAAAGAAGTTGCAAATGTTAAAAAGTAACGAATAAGGTTTTTGAACGTAATTAAATTAAAGCAAAGTATATTATTTTAGGTTAATCGAAATTCTAACAAAAAGCTCCACAAGTTTTTTCTATGTTGCACAGTTTCCATGAACATGAGCAAACATCAGCATCCTCATCAGTTTTTAGAGCTTTCAAAAGAGGAATGATTTTTACGAAGGGAACCAGCATTTCAAATCGATAATCCATTTTTGAAGAACAATTTCTATCTGTCCATCTTCAAACTAAACTACTACACATTTCTTTTCATCTACGATTTTAACCTAATGGAAAAATGTTCATTATTCTGCATGCACATAACACACATAGTTTTGTTGCATAAACTGTGTTATTTAAAAAAAAATGTGTTAAATTTTTGGCTATGTTCAAAAGACACTTACCTTAAAAATACGTTCCCATAAACAGATTACAAAAAATTATACAGTTTACTTTATAATATATTTCAAATATTATGTTTTGCAAGATATCTTACAAGTTGATCATTTAGGACTAAGGAATGTAATTACTTTATTCACTTTTCTATGTACTCGTACAATATTTTTTTTAATCATACAATCTAAATAAAGTGAGCTATTTAACGTCAATTAAAAACTGTCATTTTTCGTTTGTTTGTTTTTTCAAACCATATATTGCAAATGTTTACGATGTCATGTGTCAATGAAAAAACTTTTTCCTATTAAAGTTCTACTTGTTAAATTTTTTAATATTATAATTTAGACAACAGTCTTATTAAAATAATTAATATAATTTTTTCAAATATTAAGATAATATCAAAAGCCAATAAAAAAAATCTGGTCTAAAAAAAGTAAAGAATATAAAGTTCATGAATTGTATTATTATTGAATTTCATAATTTAAACTTTTTATCTATTGTTAAACTTGCGATTTTTATAATTAAACTCATTTTATTGAAACACTTTATATTAAATTTCTGGTTCATATATTTTATACACATATTTT